>OOIL02002239.1:2632868-2733308 GCA_900332095.2 Cuscuta campestris
TTACAAAAAAAAGTTCTTCCCCCCCCCCCATTATATTTTCATGTTCCCACTATTTTTTTCATTCTTAAGCCAATAAAAAGTCACTCTAACTCTCATTCTTTCCATTCCCTCATGGATTCTTCGCATCATTTTTTTCACCTTTTGCCTTCTTTTGAATCATCTCCTCTCCAACAATCTCCAGCCTTTTCTGCCAAGAATTTGGGTGAGCAGCAACCCTCCCTTTTGGCACAACTTTAGTCTCTCTCCCATCCTGCTGCCCAAGGGGCTTTTGGTGAACCTTGCAAAATGAAAACACTTCAAGTTTAGTCCACAAATGTCTTACGAACTCATAGAGACAATCTATTGTCGATGAGCTAATGTTACATTCAACACAAAGAGCAAACGGGGAACTTGTGGCTCAAGAAGGCATGGTAAACAAAATTGGAGCAGCCTACAATGTTTCACGAAAAAACTATTTCATCCATATTGGGAAGAGCTAAGAAACAAATCAAGGAAGGTTTGCCAATCAACGTGGACAGTAGGTTGCAAGGTAATGCAGGAAGGAAATGTACTTTTGTGGATTTAAGCTCAATATCGAATATTCCTCTTCGTATGAGGACAAATATCCGATCATTGGCTGATGCAATGGGCATTCCTAATTCAACAATGCGTGAAATGGTAAAAAAAGGTATGCTTCGAAGCCACTCAAATGCGTATACATCTACTTTACATCTAAATTCTAAAGATATAATGAAACTCTTTTATATTCCCTCCGTCACAAATTTGATTATAGTTTTTCATTACAAGGCAAGTATGGAAGGGAGTCATTGAATTTTTAAACTCACTCTCAAGACTCTCAACATCCAACAAAATCATACACATGGAATCAATAATAAGTATTTTTTCAAAAACAAAAATTAGTTTCAATTATTTTGTAATAGAAAAATCAATTCTCCCGAATTGAAAAAAAACAAACGTCAGTTACATATACTTATAATGATCATTCATATTATAATACAGTCAGTAACTTTTATTCTATGATTATTATATATATGAAATAAAAGTAATCAATTCATATATACATTAAAATAAAAAATCATTGAAAATAACTAAAAATTAAAAGCTTAATCATTTACTTTTAAATATTTAATATAGGGAAGAGAAAGTATTATTATTAAAATATCCTATCATTAGAAAAGACAAATGTTATGCTACAAAATATTACATTTGTTCTCCATCTTACATAATAATATTTTGCATGCTACAAGTGTTCAACAAAAATTTATTGCATGCTACAAATTATTCATCGCATAAAATCTTACATACTCATATTCTTTTAACCTATACTGATTGAATCCTAAATTTGTTTTGCTATATTAAGTTGCACTCTATCCATTTCGGACTTGTGTTCTAAGTTAAACATGGTAATATCACTTTGCGGTTCAAAGTCAACTCTATGAGATGATGAGATTGTGAAGTTGAATACAATTATGAAGTATAAATGTTGGCATCATTATAGCCAACTGATATTCAATTTCTATTGATGGCAGAATTTTAAAAATCATCCATCACTTTTTAACACTTCAAAATATTTGTCAATTATTGTGCACAACGACTAAGAGTGTTAAAAAATATCCGATCTAAAATATCCGTTCACGATCCGGGCCGATCTAATCCAAAAAGTGGAAATCTAATATGATATTTTAGCTTTTGGATGTTTCGGATAGGATATCAGAAAAAATACGAATCGGATATGGAATAACATATTAAGATTTTGAATATCTTTGGATATCCAAAGTTCATATTTAAAAAATAAATAAATATAAAAGTAGAGCCAAGATAACTTAAGACCAATTCATTTTAATCATCACAAATATTTAAATCTAAGCTTAATTCAACATTTTTACTTTAGTCTTTTTGTTCATTTTTTGTTTGTCAATAATGTTTTATTTGGGTGTCCGGTAATTTTCAGATCAGACATGGAATAGATATTTACCGATCCAGAAATTTCAGATATCTAAAAAATCATATCAAATAGGATATATTCGAACGAACAACCCTAGCAACGACGAGTGTTTTGTAATTAAAATGCTCGAGATTCCCATTGGGTGGTGGGCCTCTGATCTGCAGAACTCAGACATGCAATATCTAATATTTTCATGTCTTATTCGACTGAGATATCCAAGAGTGTTCCCAATTCAGATATCTAGAATCCACCAAATAGTATTTTTCAAAATTTAAAAAAAATAAAAAAGTTGTGCCGAGCACTACCTCCGACTCCTAATTGCATGATACATGGTGGTGGGTGTAGAAACCAAAATTTTGGTTCAAAGAAGCTATGGTTCCACACGATTATGCTATGAGCACTACTTTCGAATTTGACATTAAGAAAAATTGAACATGAAGCCAAAACACTCTTTATTTTATTTCATTTACATTCTCGAAATGGTAAACCTTTTTTCATATGATATAGTTGCTTCAATAAGAGTCCCTTCAAAGCTCCAACACAATCCTAAATCAATTTATTATATTATACTTGTCGACTTATTATTAAAAAACTTAAATTAAAAGTGAGGAATAAAGACATTTTAAAAAATGATCAGTAGTTTGAATTATTGCGTACTTTATACGAAATTTCGTTCAACTCCTGAAAACGTTTGATATACTTCGTGGATAGCGCAACAAAAGCTCATCACACTTTTAAAGTATCTGCCAATTGTTGCTATACTGTGTTGAAATTTATCAACAATTGTGCAATAAAAGCCCATTTAGTCAAAATATATAAAGCAATTTTGATTTTTCAGCAACTTCAGTATCCCTGCAAATGGGGTATGTACGAACCACTAATAAAAAACATACTAATAAATACATGTAGTGAACTTACGAATTTGAGCTGAATTCTTTTTGTTATCCTTCTACAATCTCTTGCATACAAATAAGGGAAATATTTCATTGAGACAAAAGGAATGGAAGAGATGTGATAGATTTGTTACATTTTAGATTTTTTGTATTTATGGTTACTAGACATGTTCCTTCGTGACTCGATTCATCTCTTCATACTAGTTGATAACAATAACAGTTAGTAAATTTTATTGAATCTGATCTGATTTAATATAATCTTAATCAAAATAAATAATAAACCCAAAAAAATACGGAGTAAGTTAGAATAAAAGCCGCCAAAGTCCCCCTCTTTTTACGCAAATTATATGGTACATCCACCTGTACCTTCTTTTAGGTACAGCCTGGTATTTTTGTAAATTTTACAAACTTTTTATCCAATGCCCAGAATATATATGAGAACTATTATATATGACAATGAGTACCAGCAGATTTGAGTAGGAGTATCGGCATTTATGAGAATTATCATATTCTTATTCAATACAAACATGAATAAACCTGGGTTTTAAAATCTCCATGCTGAGAGAGTATAAATGAGTATGAACAAATCGAATAGAGTAAGAAGTTGATGATGGTACTGAACTTTTTAATTGTGAAAAAATTGAACAATACTTTATTTCAGAATGAACATTTCCTTATTTGAGAATGAGTATTGTTTTTTCTAAGAATGAACACTACGCTATTTATTATAATTATATTAGACAAATATGTAAAAATCAGTACTTCTTTGTTTTAAAATTAGTACTACCTTTGGCAGAATGAGTACTACGTATTTTGAAATGAATATTTATATTTGTACGAGAATGAGTACTACTTTATTTCAGAATGAGTACTACCGGGATGTACCTATGTACATTCGTATGTACCATATACAACTCCTCTTTTTCCGTATGCACAGACATGCGGAGTACCACATTAAACAATGTACGATAAATTCCTGTAAATAGACCCCCTAGGATTTCAAATTTTCAATGGTAATGGCTGGTTCTCCCTAATAGATCCGGATTCCAAAACAGCAAGAAAACATGTCACCCATCATTCTTTCTCACGTAGTCATGTGCAATTCGATCTCCGCACCCTACCCACCCCACACACATAGGCATTGCATATGTGGCTCTTGCCATTCATTCTCCATGTTCTGAACTTGCCCTTTTCCGGTCACGAGATAAAGAAACAGGGAGTAGTGAATATTAATCCCAAAGCTCACGCCTTTTTCAGATAATTCATACATTTTCCTTTGTCATTTGCATATAGACGCACATATCTAGGGAATCATCTGCTTTTGGGCGTCTTTGACAGATTGGGTTTTGCTTTATCAGATTGGTTTCTCAAAGAAAGACACAGATAGGGCAAGAAACCTTTTAAATGTGGCATGTATGATGCATGTGGATTATGTATGGATAATATGATCTGATTTGAGTCTGTGAAGACCCAACCCACCTTTCAAAAATTTGAGAAAGAGAGAAAGAAACCCCCNNNCCCCACCCCCACCCGAATTGTAGAGTGAGAGAAGAATTTTGCATAGCTTGTTGAGGTGAAATGTTGGAAATGGTTGGGGAAGGAGGATCTGAAATGGAGCTTCAGAACAGTCCATCCAATCCGCAGAGATCCAAAAGCTTTACATTCAGAGCTCCCCAGGAAAACTTCTCCATCCAAGACTTTGAATTGGGAAAGATCTATGGAGTTGGTTCTTATTCCAAGGTCAGTTTTTTTAATCCTATGGTTCTTGACCTTTTTTTTATTCTCATTGTTTTAGTCCCTCTCCTAGTAGATTGAGTTTGTTCATTGTAGATTGGTATTTTTATCATTCCCATTTGTAGTACTTCAATGGGGGAATGGTGTGGATATACTGTAGTATTGAAGTTCTGTTGTGGTCATCTGTTATTATTCTTTGCATTGCCTGGAGAAATGTTTTTGCCAGAAATTTCACGCGCTCGGAAAGGGGGTGAACTGTAAACTTCTTCAATCTTGAGTGCTACACTGCTACCCTATGGTGGGACTAAGGGATAACATATTCATTAAAGCCCCCCCCCCCCCACCAACACACCACTACCAGGGCAGTTGCTTTTGTTCTTGAAAACACATGCTACAGAAGTGTTGTCAAATGGCTTCCATCCATGGCGGTTGGAAGTGGTTTACATAATATGAAATTTGTTTAGAATGGCAGGGTATGGGAGATTGGTGGTTTATGGCGGGAAGTTTTCCACCCATCATAATTCCCCATCCGCTCACCCTGGTTTTCTTCTCACTTTCTTCACTTTGGTGAGCATGTGAATATAATGAATTGTTTTGGGTGCTTATTACCCACAGGCTACAATTATCAGTATGTTTTCTCACACCGTTAGCTAAGAACTTGTGATTAAGGAATTATTATAGCCAATAATTTGAGCTACCGGCTACGTCTGTTTCTAGAAAATTATATTTCTTGGGAATGTTTTCTGAACTTTCTTTGTTTGGCCTGCAGGAAAATATATTCAATGATTATTTGAACTTTTTTGGTTGGTTTTTTTAATAATAAAATCATCATCATCACATTAAACTAAATCTGTTAACAGTACATCAGAATTGAAGGTTGGAGGGGTAGAGACCCACTCCACCATATCGGCCACAGAATCAGGCACCCAAGCAAGAACGCGTGCAATTGGTTCACTGACTTTTTGACAAAATATAAAGTTAATCTACTAAATTCCTGCATAAGGAATTACAATCGTGGTTAAGTGACATAGAATCAGCTAAACTCATTTTCTTTAGGCAGTTCCATTTTTTTGTTAAACTATATGGATGTGAGGTCGATAAGAAAGTACTAGGTAATTATCAATAGGAAACTTTACCTTCTGCAGATCGTTGCCCATCGTACACGGTACATATCTACTAAATTGAAAGTAAAGTTTTACCGTGCAATGATCACATATCAACTATGTTGTATGGGGCGGAGTGCTAGGCAATTAAGAACACTCATGTTCGGGAGCTCTCAGTAATAGAGATGTGGATGCTGAGATAGATGTGTTGTCATACATGGATGGATAAGGTTTCCAAACGAAGATATTTGGAAGAAAGTGGGGGTGGCCCCTCTGGATAAACTGCATGAAGCTAGACATAGATGGCTGGACACATAGTGAGAGATGTACGAATGCTCCACTGAGGCGGCGTGAGATGCTCCAGGTAGGGGACATGAGGAGGGACAATGGTAAACCTAAGAAGAATTGGAAAGATGTGTTAGGCATGACTTACAACATTAGGATCTCACCGAGGATATGACCTTAGATAGGAGAGTTTGGAGGTCTAAGACTAAGGTGGTAGGGTAGGCTATTGGGTAGTAATCTACTTCTACGTAGGACTTGCTACCTTAGCTTGTTGTATCAACTTGTACGCTTGTTTCTTTCGTGCTCCTCTCATTTGTCCTGCCTTTTTGTTTTGCATGTTATTATGGTTTGTCCCAATATAAACAGCCCGCTTTCTTTTTTGATCCGTTCAAAAATCAAAGTCCATTTCCTTTCTTCAGATGAGCATAGTTATTTTTGGTCCAACCATATTTTTCAACAATTTTCTTAAACTCTGTGTCCGGTCAAAGTGGACTTTTAATTTGGGACGAAGGGAGTATTATACATAGAACAATATTTGCAGAAAAATATTTTTGGGGAATCATTTTCCACCTTATTTTTCTTGGAATAAGGAGAATAGTCTAGTTGATATACGATTATACTCTCTTCGTTCCTTTTTTATTGTATCACTTCTGTTTTATTGTATTCTCCATATGATTTCTCTCCCCCTTCATAAATTTCAATCATACAAAATCTCATTTCTTAAATTCTTTGTAAAGTTAAAATGGGGCAATAAAAAAGGGATGGAGGGAGTATTCAACTCAATTACTATGGCTTGTTCTTCAAGCTACTATTTTGAGCGTGCACTGATACTCTGATAGTGCTGATTCATTCTTATTGTTAACCTATAATCATCAGGTTGTTAGAGCTAAGAAGAAAGATACTAGAAATGTTTATGCCATGAAAATCATGGACAAAAACTTCATCTCCAAGGAAAATAAGATTGCATATGTGAAATTGGAGCGCGTTGTACTTGATCAGCTAGACCATCCTGGCATTGTGCGTCTATGTTTTACATTTCAGGACACCTTTTCACTATGTGAGTATTTTAGCAAAACTTCATTCAGCAGCACCATCCCATCATGCATTTTTTTTATAATGGCCATTTTTTGCCATCTATTGTGCATTACCAATGGAGCTAAAAGAGACTTTATTGACAATGTTTTACCTTTGAGCAAATAATGGACTAAATCAAATTGCACATTGATTGCTTCTTTCTTTCTGTTCCCTTCGTCCCAAAAAGACTTTGGATATTTCTAGGGGAACCCCACCCTTTGACACCTTTTTGACACCATAGTTTCTCACAAACAATAATTGTCTATGTGTTTGCGAGCAACTGTGTCAAAGTGGTGTCAAAGGTAGGGTTCCCCTAGCTTTTTTTCCAAGACTTTCCTGTTGAGGGTTTTGATAATTAATTGGAGTTATTTTCAATTCAATTCATATGATAACTGGGGTAAAATTAAAAAATAGAATTTGTATATATTTAGAAGCTACATAAAAAAGTCTACAAAACAAGAGGTGACAAAAATATTATTTCATCAAATGAGTCATAAAAATAAGAAAGGAAAATGGTCAAAATATGACCTTGCGAGGTAGAGGGAGTATTAGGTTTTGGATTGTAAATGCAACAATGCATGAAGGGTATAACGAATCTTGACCCTCAAACCCCAACAAAGTTGGAATTATACTGGATTGTTCTTGTGGTTGCTGTTGTGTTTTTTGCTAATCTGAAGTGCATTTTGTTTTGTTGTGAAGACATGGCTCTCGAGTCTTGTGAAGGTGGAGAACTTTTTGATCAGATAACTAGGGTGAGTATAACTTCACTATTCTAGATAAAATGCCCAGTATCAATCTTTTTCAATTCAAGTTTTTGGTGCTAGTTTGAATATTAACTTGTTTTTGTTTTATAGTTTGCTGGAATTCTTTTTAATGTGGAGTTTTCAATGAGATTCTCCTTTATCCTGTTATGTTCGTGTTCCATGACTCATGTTGATTTTACAACAATACTTCATATGCCCCAAAATTAAGTTCACATTTGTTTTTCAAGGAGATTAAGTTTGTGAAATTGTGTGGTAGAGATTTATGCGACGGAGATAGATAGTACTCTGTATTAACCACAGTACCACACAATTCATTCCATAAAAAGAAGGCACACTTTATTTTGAGACATCTCAAAAAGAAAAGTGGAAACTTAATTTTTTTTGAAATCAGTGGAAACTTAATCTTGGGACAGAGAGTAAAAATTTTGTATTGGGCTTCTCCGTAACAAGTGTCTTACCTAATTTTCATCTCATGATAATTCTCATGCAAGCAAAACCCCCACGATATTTTGACGGTTTTGAAATTCATCTCACTATTCCTCTTTAAGAAGGTTGCAACAAAGAGCATCTCGTGAAACCAACATTTTTGGGATTATGACTCACTTGTTAATGAAAAATGGTTAAAACATTTGTTGATGTAGCTACGGTCATGAATTCAGTTTCCTAATTATAGTTATGGAAGAGTCAGCATAATGGACAATTGATATTAAGGCCCTGTCTGTCAACACTAGCATTTTGAAAATGCTATATAACTTCAACGTTTAGCTTTAGCATTTTGAAAGTTAAGATGCACCATTAAAAAATTTTCCAAAACGCGAACACTACGTGAAAACACTATTCCCAAACAAGGCCTAAGAAATTGCTTGCTGCACACATCAATAAACCCTCACCTTTTTTTAAATACCAAAAGCATCGTATTTGTGCATCATTTTCTTTATTCATGGAAAATGAAGTTGCACTTTACATATTTTTTGATGACCTTAGCAGATGTTTTTTCCCTTGCATTTCCTGTTTCTAAAGTTTGTGGGTGCAGAAAGGACGCCTGCCAGAAGGTGACGCTCGTTTCTATGCCGCAGAAGTTGTAGATGCTCTTGAATACATACATAGCATGGGATTAATACATAGAGATATTAAGGTATATTTCGATATCGATGACTCTCCCTCTGTCGCATATCAGTTTTCTTACTTTGACTTCAGAGAGATTAGGAAAAATGTTAAAAAGATGATATAAAGTTGTGAAAATTGAATGATATTGAAAAGTGAGTAGTTAAAATTTGTTTAGAAGAGAGAAGTATCTTGAACCACATTCTTTTCCAAAAAAGGGGAAGAAAAAAAAAGTGAAAACTATTTTGGGAAGAATGGAAAATGAAAGTTCGAAACTTTTTTAGAATGTAGGGAGTACGAGATAATGAGGCATTTAGAAATCTCTAAAAAAATGTTACCTAGCACCTACAACAACAACTTTGTAAGGTCCCACATGGGTGTCCGCGTACACAGACCTTACCCCTACCTAGCACTTAGTTGGGGATCGATTGGGGTTTGGTTGATCCATGGGGGGGGGATACCTAGACACCTAAGGCAAGTGTGGTCTCTAGACTGGGAAATTTACAACTTTATGAAGGATGCCAAGGGTCCTGTTGGAATCTCGATAAATACTTTGGAAAATCAGAAGGATTGAAAATATAGGGAAGAGTAAATGATAGGCTTAAACTCAGTGGTGTTTGAATTTATTTATTTTTAGATACTTGTGGATACTCATTTATGATTTATTTATTTATGCCTGTCATTTAAAGACTAAATGTTCTACATCTGTGGGTGAAAATTTAAAACTAATTATATGTCGTTCTCCTTTCCTTTCTCACCTTCCTAAGGCATTTTCCGTGATACAAATATATATGAAATGTTTTATAATTGACAGCCAGAGAACCTGCTGCTTACTGCAGACGGGCACATCAAAATCGCGGACTTTGGCAGTGTTAAGCCCATGCAAGACAGTCAAATAACAGTACTACCAAATGCCGCCTCGGGTAAAATTACAAAAAATGTTTCTTAAACAGTGACAATATGGTATTGTCACTTTAGCTGAATCTTTTATCTTTAAAAAATCTTTTCCAGATGATAAGGCTTGCACCTTTGTGGGAACAGCAGCTTATGTCCCTCCAGAGGTTTTAAATTCTTCACCTGCAACTTTTGGGTATGCGACTGACTCTTTTCAGTAGACTACATGCAATTCAGGATTTCTCCTAAGGGCCCATTTGGGAGAGGAAAATGATTTTTGAAGTCGACAGAAAATGAACCTTACTTGGAGGAAAATGGTTTCCGTTTTCTTTTGCAGTAGACGTTTTCCACCATTCTTTTACTTCTCAAATCAAAACTAACCACATCTTATTATGTTATAACAACAAAAACTAGTTTTTTTTTTTCATTTTCCAAATTTTCAGAAAATAAATTTATTTTCAAGAAGTCATTTGTTCAGAACTCATTTTCAAGAAATCATTGTCCATCTTTTTTCCAAACGGACCCTGAGTTTATTCAGATTTCCCCACCTAACAATCTGTTTGACATGCTATATTAGAAATGACCTCTGGGCACTTGGCTGCACATTGTATCAAATGCTCTCAGGGACAACTCCCTTCAAAGGTGCTAGTGAATGGCTCATTTTTCAAAGAATCATTGCCAGAGATATCGAATTTCCGAACTACTTCTCTGATGAAGCGAGAGATCTTATTGATCGGCTGTTGGTAAGCTAAGATTTCACTTCATTACCACTTTGGCTTAGAAGAGAAATAGAGAAAAACAAAAGAGAGGTGGGAGGGTGTGAGAAGAAATAAAGTACTCCCTCCGTCCGGATTTGGTTGTCCACCTTCTGGTTTCCATTTGTTTGGAATCTGTTGTCCACTTTTCATATTCATTAAGGTTGCGTTTGGGAACACAGAATTGAATTGAAATTCAGAAATTCAATTCTATAAATTGAAATTAAAAAATTGAATTCTAATTCCCATTGGCAATTCCAAATGGTTGTTTCAGAACTCCCAGAATTCAATTCAAGAATCCTCATTTACGGTGGGGAGAGAGTGTGTGAGAGGTTAGTAGAGAGAAACTAAAGGAAGAAAAAAAAGAGAGAGAAAGTAGCACATGAAAAAATGGCTTATGTTTGAGGAAAGAGCAAGCTTGAAATTCAAATGACTAGGCAATGGTAGTCATTTAAAGAGAGCTATTTTACTATTGTGGGGGAATATGCATGAAATTGACCCAATTCCAATTCCAATTCCAAATTCTTTGGCCAAACATTGGAATTGAGTCAATTGTAGAATTCAAATTCAATTCCTTGTTCCCAAACACACCATAAAGGAATTACAATGCATGGTCTAAAAAAATCCTAGAGATAAGGTATGAATATTGACGAGTGAAAAACTCAAGGACTTATTTGACTTTTTAAACTCATTTCTTATAAAAAAGAGATTTTTTTAGAAAATGAACTACATCTGGATGTAGTGAAAGTCGATTTCTCGTCCTTCTATCTTTCCTTCTTTCTCTTCAAGCAATCAAAATTCGCATGTTCCTCAAGCTCCATTATTTCATATGAGTGTTTCTATGCGTCCCCTTATGTATCTGTAAGTGGGCGTGTGGATACACACACACACACACACACATACAGACGCACATATATACAAAGACATGTATTTATGTATGGGCGTATGTGAGTGTGCATTTACCTATCCTCATCAATGGGGTTAGCTGAAGCATTGATTTGTTTATATTGTTGGGAACTGTTTATTTGTTTCAGAGTGCAAAATGACATGAAATACGGAGTAGCATTCAGTTGTATGATCATCATTTGCCTAACTTCTTATTTGTACAAACAATATCTCAGGACATTGATCCTAGCAGAAGACCTGGTGCAGGTCCAGATGGCTATGCCTCACTTAAAAACCATCCTTTCTTTCGAGGGGTTGACTGGGAAAATTTAAGGGCTCAAACCCCTCCGCGGCTAGCTTTGGATCCAAAAGTAGGAAACCCTCTCTCAAATTATAGTAATCACCTCAATATTCTTTCTTTAATTATAATACTCTCTCCGTCTCTAAAAGAACTTCTTCAGCTGTCCCAAAAAGAAGTTTTTATATCATTTATGGATATCATTTATGGAAAGAAATAATGGGTTCATAACTTCCATTATACAGTTTTACTTTTTTTTTTTTTAACTTCGTGAAAAACAAACGAAAACCTCTTTTAGGGATGTAAAATAATGTTTGAGCTACTTGTAATGTTGAGCATTTTTTTTCAGTCACAATCCTTTCACAGTGGAGGCGATGATCAAGAGTCGTGGAATCCCACACATGTTGGGGATGGTTCAGCTGGAACAAATGATGGAGCCTCATCATCATCTTCTGAAGCCGCTGCCGCCAGTAGCATCACAAGGCTAGCTTCAATTGATTCTTTCGACTCGAAATGGTATGTGTGCGCTTATGTTTCTCCCTAAAACTATAAGGTAGAAAAAGCCTATAAAAAAGATTACATTTTTCTTCTTCCCTTGCATGGAAACAGGAAACAGTTTTTGGATCCTGGGGAGTCAGTACTGATGATCTCCATGGTTAAGAAGATACAGAAGCTGGCTAACAAGAAAGTGCAGCTCATCCTCACAAACAAGCCGAAGCTTATTTACTTAGACCCGTCAAAGTTGGTTGTCAAAGGGAACATTATATGGTCCGACAATCCGAATGACCTCAGCGTTCAAGTCACCAGCCCTTCAAACTTCAAGATTTGCACCGTGAGTCCCCAAGTTTATCTCATTTTACACGATTCAATCCCATTACATTATCTCAACTGGTGCACTGAATGTTTGGAATCCCACGTACAGCCAAAGAAGATCTTGGCCTTTGAGGATGCCAAGCAGAGAGCGTCGCAGTGGAAAAAGGCAATCGAGGCTCTTCAAAACAGGTGATTTGATTTCGTACATGCAAACACACATACTTTGGTTGTTGCCCTATGGAAGCAGTTGGATTGCCAAGAGAAAAGGAAAGAAGAAATATGGATCGAAACGACTCTCAAAGGTGAACCTGCGGCCCCACCTGGGGGAAGAAATCTGCGTACGTGTTTAACCATGGTTAAGAGCTTTCTGAGTGGACGATGGGTCGAGATGGGTGGCACGTAGTCGAATGACCTTCGGGTTGTGCTGTAAAACACCATCAAATGCATAGCAGATAAACATTGTAAAATATTGGTACAATGTTTTGTTCTTAGTCTTCTTTTGTGTGTGTGTGTGTTAGTTGTGTATTGCCTACTTAGGAATTATGCTAGGGGTACCCTAAATTTGACCACAACTTTGACACTACCTTTTGAGTTCTCACAGATGTTCATGGACACTGACATTGTTCCATGCGTGTGAGTTTTTCGGTTTTAAAGACATGTTAAATTGAACAAACATTTAAAAATAAATTTTTGGCATTTTTAAAAGACGAAAATGCATTATTCGATGTCCAAACGAAGTGGATATATTAAACTAAAACCCACTAAACCATCAAAACAGAGATCTCTTTAAAAGCATAAAATCATTAAAAGCTATCAGCCCACATAGAAGGTGCAATTTATGGTTTCCCTTTTACTCTCTTCATCCGTGAAATTTTTTTTATCATTTTTTTCATCCGTCTCAAATTTTTTATTAATCCCTTCATCTCATAGATCTTTCCAATAGCCCTTTTTCTTTGTCAATAATATATCTTCTCATTTCATTTTTTAACAATTAAAATACCACAACTACCCTCACTTATTTTATTTATTACACCTCACCCACCTCATTTAATACACTCCACCCATTTTCATTAAGGGTATTATGGTAAACTTTCACCTTTTTTCAACTCTCCTTAAAAACCACCAAAAGGGGGACGGAGGGAGTATTTATTATTAAGGCCATGTTTGAGAGTAGCGTTAGACATTAACATTAGCGTTTTGAAAAGGTTATCTACAGGCAGTGTTTAGCGTTAGTATTTTCAAAATAATCTACACTGTTAAAATTTTATCCAAAACGCTAACACTATTCCCAAACAGGCCCTAAAAAGTCATTTTTACTCATACTAATACTTAATATACGTATCACATTACATCTATTCACTATTAATCTATTTATCAAATCTATTAAAGATCAAAATCCAAGGATATTTTTGGAAGCTCAACACCAAAATACATTTTCCTTAAACAAGTGCGATCGTGAATTAACCTAGCAAATGCAATAAGCAATGCAATTCTAGTACTTGAAACTAGTAGTTTCTTTATTGAATACGGAAAGTGGACAATTAGTTCCCAAAAAGGAATAAATCTTGACGGAGAAATTATCCCCCCTTATACTATAAGGCCCTATACCCTTTCCCTCCGTCAAATAGGCCCTTTTCCTGTCACCCTTTTTCCTTCACTTTCCGTCAAATCCCCCCAGGCCATTTTTCTTCCCTGTTCGGCAATCCCACTATCCGTCTTCGAAATTTTACAGCCACCGCCCCACGACCTCTGCCATTTCTCCTTTGCTTCTTGCACTTTCTACACCGCCACCAGCCACCGCTCCACGACCTCTGCCACCGCCCCAAGTCACAGTCTTCCTCACCTTATTAATAAATACTGGACTAATTCTGGGACTATTGTTCCTGCAAGAAATCTTTTTCACTTTATTCAGGTAATTCTTTCCTCTTCTTCTCCTTTTGCGTGTCTCTCCTTCGTCTCCTTCCTCTTTTTCTTTCCTCTCTTTGCTCTTGATTCGTAATAACACGTACAGTCCAATTTAGATTTTGATTAAGTTATTGCTTTGTTTCGATTTCTTTTAACTCAATAGGTAAATGGATATGAAGCTTAGATTTCAGCTTCCAGTTTTTTCTTTGTGGGAACACAACTTTTACTTTCAATTTTTAAAGCCTCAATTCTTCTATGTTTTATTTTAATTTCTATTTCAGTTCCCCTTATTTCATTTAGATTTTGAAATTTCTAAGATTTAGGTTTACATCTTATTGATAATGCTAAATTTTAATTGAATTGACAAGTTTTAAGAATTTAGGGTTTACCTCGGCCTGTATATTTATTTAATTCTGTTTTATTTGTGATTAATTGAACTGACTTTTCTGGTTTGCTTCTGCTTGATAACCAAAAAAATTTCAAAAACTTAGGGTCTTTAAATTTCTATACCTTTACTGCTTTGGAAAACTTATAATTCTGGTTGCTACACTATTTTAAAATCCCAACCAAAACATATTGACATTCTTTATTTATCTCTTGTTCTTTGCTCTGTTTTTTGGAATAATGATAGTTTAATCGTAGAAGGAATAGAGGGAGTTGTTTGCTACTTAATTTGCTCTTTTCTAAGCTATTTGATTTGGATCCAAAATATTGTCAAACCACTTTCCGAAAGAAATTATGCATTGCTATGCTGCTGTTACTCTAATCTTCTATGCCTCTGCTAGCTTCAGACATTTAAAATAAATTAAATGGATCTATGCTTTTTCTCTTATTAAATGCAAACCATTCTTAAACATGCTTGGGCAAACACACACATAGTGTGTCTCCTGCTACTACTTTAATATGGAGTGTTATTTAGAGGACTTTCTCAAAAAGTAAATTATATTAGGATGGAGCACTGGATACTTTTATACAAAATTTATTTAAATAAGACTAAAACATGTACTGTAATTTATACGCGGTATTGGAGATCTTGCCCGGAGCCTCCCACGAATGCACGAGAGTCAGGCGAGACGTGCCGGCACGAGCTCTATGTGGGACCTACGTGATGATGAACTAAGAAAATTGAGGAAAGAGCTTGAAGAGATGAGATAATCTCAAGCGCGTGAATTGCTAACAATCAAAGAGGAGATGACTCGGCTATATGGAGGAGTTATCCCACCAAGAAATGAAAATAGTGATGGAGGTACAGAAGAACAGGGTATGCAGGAGCTTGACATGTTCCTAACTGAAAACATTTATAATCTTACATGAATTTGATAAATACATAAGATTGTGATGAGTTATTATTGAATTTGGTCTAATTTGAATTGAATTTGGTCTAAATGTGATTCATTAGTGATGATGGTGTTATCAATATGAGGATTTCCTTTGTTTGTGCTTGCATTGTATTTGGCATATTTCTTTGTTGATGGGTATGGTAAAAAACAGGCTTGGTATTACGAATTAGTCAAAACGGCAACGGAATACTTTCTCGTCCTCATATGGCCAGAATTTCAATACTGGTGGCTGTTTCCGTCGCTACGTTTGACGATGGAATATATCCGTCGCCTAACCCGTCTTTCCATTCCATTGTTCATAGCGACATAATGGAAACTTCCTTCGTCCATTTAAATACCAACGAAAAAAGGATGACAAACTTCCTTCGTTAATATATATTTTGAAGTACTCAAGAATGTATTTTAAAAATGTGAGGTACCCGACAGTTAGATTCTCAAAATATGAGGTACTCAGGAGTAGTTTTTTTGCCCATTTAGCATACCGGCCATGTAACATACACCCTCCGTATTATTATTGTGTATGACTTTTAAGAATAAATAATACTACCTCCATCCTAGAGTATTCGTTCAATTTGACCTTTTCGAGTTAAACTAGATGAATTTTTAGTCTTAATTAAGTAAAAATTATAATGAATATTAGTACAATTATGATTTTAATATACCCGTATTTAATTTGTTTTGGGCTTTCAAACATCTATTCTATTGTATTAATATGCAATGTAAATTGAGAGTTATTATAATTAAAGTTTGTCCACTTTGACTCAAAAAAGTCAAACTGGACGAATATTCTAGGACGAAGGAAGTGTGTGTGTGTGCCCGCGCACGCGTGTGTATGGTCTCTTCTAAGTTCTAAATAAAATTGTTTTCTCTTACATTCGAGTTTATACTTCTATTTTTATAAAAAATGTATGTTGTAAATATTCTGTTTGCTTCAAAATGAACATTCTATTGTTTCAGAATGAATAATACTCGTAAATTGTTTTCAAATGAACATTATGTTGGTCATAAATGAATGTTATAGTTGTAATGAACAAACGTGAGAAAATGAACATTACATTATTTTAGAATGAATACTATATTGATTCTTATGGTCCCTCCATCCCAATTTTTTATTACAAATCTGGGATTACGAGATAATTTCTCACGATTTTTGAAATCATTTTATTTATAAATTGATATATTAATAAAAAATAAAAATTACATATTAAAAAAATTAAGTCGAAAATTCTATTTAACAAGAGATATCAAGAGTATTTTTTTTAATCATATAATCAATAAAAATTTATAAACAAACGAAAATTATCGAGAAGAATGAATTAAAAAAATTATAATCAAAATTGGGACCCAACATGCTTGAATTGAAACGTAGTGCAATTTGGTTATTGACTCTGTCACTGTTGCCGAATCTTTTTTAAGCAGGGAGATGCTTTCTTCTTCCCTAGTGATTTGATTCGCTTTAACACTTGGCTTTTGAAGTGAGTAATGGCGAACGGAGCTCAATCCGAAGATAAAACTCTTCAATCCATCTGCTACAAACGCGGCTCTCTCCAGCTCCTTGATCAGGTTCTTTCTTTCTTTCTTTCGCTACGTGGATATACCTTACAATAGATCAATTCTTTTGCTTTAGCTGTGAGAGATTTTACATCTTTGTCAATCCAGTTGTTCATTCTCTTCTTGCTAGAATTGTGGCTGATTCTGTGTCTTATTCTATTGAGCGGATTGTTAATCTCTCAGATTTCATTCATGATGTTCTTCAGCTGCTTGATTTGAATAAAACTTGAGTAGCACTTGAATCTTCCAAAAAAAGCAAAGGGAACGAATCTAGGCTTGGATTCCTTGAATAGTTTGATTTATGGGAAATGTCTGATTTTCTTAAGATTGAAAGTTTTTGTTTCTATCATACTGAAATGCATTGAGAATTAGGCTATATCAGATTTGGGGATAATTTTCGAAACTCAAAAGCAACTTCTGTTATCTCGAAAAATAAGGATAAACATTATGGGGTTAACCAAATACTTTTATCTGGGATAGAAGAAAAGCTCAAATAGAGAAACATTCTAAACTCTGAAGGGTGAATCAACCCATTCTGCGGCGAACGAGAGAGTTGACTTTACTAACTAGTTAGTCTTACTCAACTAAGAACAAAGATTCTGAAAAGTAAAATGAAATGGTTTTGAATTTCTAGGAGTCGAAGAGAGTTTACTTGCTTTAGAATTAGATATTTCGATGAGGTTTTATGAAGTTTGAAATTTGAAAAGGAAGTTGATGTTGCATATCATTTACCTAGGTTGGGTTCTATGGCCACTGGTTTTCAGTGTCCACGGAAGCCACTACCACCCTACGGTGCTTCGTGGCCACGAAAACTCAGCGGCAAAAGAATTGGGCCGCATTTACCTTGGACACATGCATTATCATTCTTGGATATGAATGTGAGTACACCTTCATTACTAAGAAATATCTTATGCTTAATGAGCAGCGGAAGCTTCCACTAGAAACAATTTATCTGGATATAAAAAATGCGCAAGATGGATGGTAATCTTTTTAACATTTATTGCAACTTTTTTTGTACTTACAGGAACTGGAAGAAATTCCTGCAATTTATTTATATTATTCTGGATTCCAAAATTAATATTTTTCATTTGTATATTTATATATGCCTCAGGGATGCAATAAAAGAAATGGTAGTCCGGGGTGCACCTGCAATTGCTATAGCCGCTGCACTTTCCTTGGCTGTAGAAGTGTCTAAGTTAGAGACCTTTAACGGTACAGCTCAAGATGCAGTATCTTTCATCAGCCAGAAATTAGAATATCTTGTCTCGAGGTAACTATCTGGAATGAGCAATTTTTTACTGTATAGTTCCTTGAGGCTTGAACTTTATTTGCTTCTTACTACTTTAAATGGATCACAAAGCAGAGTTTCACATGATTAAACTTTTGCAGCCGGCCAACAGCTGTGAATCTTTCAGACGCCACTACAAAGCTTAATGAAGTTATAAAGAAGGCAGCTTCCACTGCTTCAGAAGCCAAAACTGTTTTTGAGGTAGTTATGCGGCTGTATGTAGTTTGACGATATAGCAGCTACTCCAAGAGTTGAAAATTGTTGGTACTCTATGTTATAATATTTGCTCATTATATCTGTCATTTGAAAAAAAAGATCAAACAAAAATAACTATTTCCCCTCTGACCCTCTCCATTGAACGAAAGAATTGTGTGGTCCATAATGATTCTTTTATTTTTAAGTAAATTTCAACCACACAATTTCATTTCCTTGAACTCCATATAAAAAGCAAAATGAGAACATAAAACAGGGACAGAGGGAGTGCTTGATAGTGCATTACTGCATTAGTATGACTCAAATCTAACTTATTGTATCTTCATCTTAGGCTTATATTGAGGCTGCAGAAATTATGCTCAAGGATGATGTTACTTGCAATAAAGCAATTGGGTCATATGGAGCTTCTCTTCTTCAAAATCAGCTACCAGACTCTAGTAGGAAGATATCAATATTAACTCATTGCAATACTGGAAGGTACCTTTTCATTTAACAGCTTCCACTTTAAGAAATATTGGTAAAGGATTCTACTATGAAGCTCCTTTGATGTTTTTCATCTCATTGAATTAAACAGCCTGGCAACAGCTGGATATGGAACTGCCTTAGGCGTTATTAGGGCTGTGCATACTTCCGGAGTTCTGGAAAGGGCTTATTGCACTGAAACACGCCCTTTCAACCAGGTAACTTGTGGCCTATGATGACAGAAAATGTGGGAAAGACAAACTTCAAATGGGAAGTGGAAAACAGATATTTCCCAATGACCTAAAAAAACAGGAAACTGGGAAAATACTGTTAAATACAAGTATACAACAACAAACGTAGTAACCTGGGGTCGGTGGAAACATACGGTTCAATAACAAGGGTTTTTTAAATACTGTACTTTATAATTTGATCTTTCTCCTTGGCATACATCCTTCATCAATGCATTACATATATACTCCTAGGCATACCTAGGAATATATCAAAAGACTACGCGACAACAAAGACAAATCCAGAAAGGGATCAAGATGTTCGCAACCTTGCCCCTGTAAAAACCGAGTTTTAGAAAGAGTTTTAGAGACTGTTTTCATTACCAGTGGTGCATTTACTATCCAAAACATCACATAAAGCAAGAAGAAACATTTAATGTGTCTGTCATTTTGATTTAGTCCATTATTTACCTAAAGTTTTAGCACAACGGTTCAAATGACATTGGGTACCAATGTCATAGCATGACCCGGGGTGCCTACGGTGCTCCGTTCGAAAAATTGATGGTTCCTACCCCCGCACCCCCAGCCCCCCTCGCCTTCGCAAATGGTTTAGTCCATTATTTTCTTTACCAAATGGATTTTCTTCTCTCAATTTAAATATCAGGGATCCAGATTGACCGCATTTGAGTTGGTTAGTGAGAATATCCCTGCCACACTTATAGCAGATTCCGCTGCAGCTGCGTTGATGAAAGCTGGACGCGTGAATGCTGTCATTGTTGGAGCTGACCGTGTTGCTGCAAACGGTACCTTAATCATATTAGTTCTGTTTTTGATTGGAAAAAAGGTAAGTTTTTCACAGGGAATGAATTCCATGACATACTTTTAGGTGATACTGCGAACAAGATCGGCACCTACAGTCTTGCTGTTTGTGCTATGCATCACAATATACCGTTCTACGTGGCTGCTCCCCTGACTTCCGTTGATTTATCCTTACCTTCCGGAGAACAAATCGTGATAGAAGAAAGATCTGCCAAAGAGCTTTTGAATACACGTGGAGGACTAGGTGAGCAAATTGCCGCCTCTGGCATTTCCGTTTGGAACCCAGCATTTGATGTCACCCCAGCTAGTCTGATTAGTGGCATTATAACCGAAAAGGTCAGCTTCTTATCTCCGCTAACGAGGACATGTCCAATGCTTAGTAATTAGTTGATTAACACTAGTCAGGCATTATGCAAACAGGGCGTGATCAAGAAGGACGATGGGAGCGATGCTTTTGATATCGCTGGCTTTGTGCACAAGGCCTCCGGAGATGCGCGTGATACGATTCTGCACTGAGGTACCCTTTGTTGGGAAAGTAGGGTTTTTTATTTTAATCTATTTAATGATTGTGTTGGATGCACTTAAAAAAATCGAATAAAACATCATCCAACCAGACATTTCTCCTTAAATTGTACTTGTGACAAGATTTTTACACGCCAAATGTAAAACCTCAAACTAAAACAAAAGAAGAAATATGAGTGTAGTAGAGGGATTATACAATTATCAAGTTGCTAATTACTCTGTACTTACTAATCGTTAAGTATAGAGTAATGTCAACAATGTGTGTGTGTGGGTATATATATATATATATATATATATATCATGCTTCTTCACTAGTCTTGTTCTCCTTTGACAATGGTTTGATAAGAAATATGGTGAGGGCTAGGAGGAGAAAGCAAAGCAGTCCTTGAGAGAATAAAACGCCAGGGCGTACGATCTTACACTTTCCTTCAACCGTGCTTTTCAATGCTTGTCCATACCCACATAGGAACATTGCTAAAAGAAATGTGAAGCTGCATGCACACATATGTATAAGATATTTATTATAGTACACAATATACCTTCAATGTCTTGAGGTCTGCTTGGTACACAGAATTAATAATGGATATTGAATTGAAAATTGAATTTCTATGGAATTGATTTAGATGGAATTGAATTCTTTAATTCTGATTCATTTTTGGCACTACCAATTCTAAATTCACATATTTTTGTACTGTCAAACAATAGAATTTGAGTTGTTGTCCCCAATTCTAATTCCATAATTTGAATTTCGTGTACGAAACGAAGCCTTAGGTTATTTTGTCTAGTTTGACTTTTTCAATTAAACTAGAAGAATATGATAATCTTTTTTTCCAATATACATTGCATGTTAATATAATTAATTGTTATTTGTGTGATTGTGTCCCTAAATGTTCACATAGTAAAAAATATATAATTCATCTTTTTTTAGTTATTTCTTTTAACTACATATTCAATTGGATTGAAAATTTCAATGAGGATTAATCCAATAGAAAGAAGTTGGTAATTACTCCTATGTAATAAGGGATTGGAATATGTGACCTTTTATCTAAGAGAGTCACTTTGATGATGCGCATGAACCACAAGGTCTTAAAGTATTTAATAATTATTGCGTTGGAATCACGATGGAAAAAAAAATCAAATGACAAATTTATTTTGAGATAAAAGGAAAGTATATGAATTACGTACATTTTCCACTTACGTATATTTTCAAAAAAAGAAAAACAAATCATGAATTAAAAAGTCATATTGTGGATCGGAGCACTATTTTTTTATTAGATGAATAATGAAAATAATCAGACAAAAAAAGGGGATCATGCATGCATGCATGCACGTACGTACAATCTCAAGACGACAAAGAGTGTTGACATTTGGTTCCATTGTTTTGATCTGAAGTAGGAAAGCAAGGGAAGCATGACCCCCGCCACAAAGAGAGACGCCGCCGCAGCTCCGCCCAATGTAACCACGCCACTGCCAATGCCTCTCTGGCAATTTGACACATTCTTCATGTGCTTCACCTATGTATAATAATAATAATAATAATAATAATAATAATAATAATAATAATAATAATAATAATAATAATAATAATAATAATAATAATAATAATATATGTATCATTCATCCCATAATAATAATATATGTATCATTCATCCCATAAAAATTAAATTTTTAGTCGTATAATATATTTCTAATAAAAACGCTTCATTATATATATGAATTCTGATATCTCTCAATATTAGAATATAATCCGTTTTTTACTGTTTGTTGAGACGGAAAAAAATTTGAATTTGAAATCTAAAGATGTCAAACTCTCCAAGGAATCTAGGTCCCGGATTCGGAATATATATTAGAGTTTAATATATCTTCCTAACCTGTTAACCACCGTAATTGATTGGCAACTTACATCTATCATTAAATAAATTGTGATTTTGACTAAACACTTCAGATTTCAAAACTATATCATATCATACCTCCAAAATATAGTAGGCCAAAGGGGTCCTAAAGTTAAAAATAATATTCACGTCAAGAAAAACAATAGAAAAGGAAGAAAAGAGTGTTTTGGTGCACATTTTTCAAAACTATATGGGGCAGAGGAGCAATTCATCTAATATTTGAAGGGTATTTTGGTCTTGAGGGATTGACATAAGAATATCAGCACCATGAGAAGTAACAACGCAAATTTTGAAACCATATATGGAAGCTAACAATGCACATTTACTAAACCACGTGGTGTAATGGTACGGTGTTTTATAGTTGGTACTATTATATAAATAAATAAAATTGAAAAATGATTTCGATCAATCATCATACTTGGTCCGTCCCTGAGTGTTTGTCCACTTTTGACTTTTGGAACTGTTCATCTAAGCACATTGACTCATCAAATTCTCTCAATGTGTAAGCCTAAAAATAGTCCTGTGTGATCTTGTTTGATTCGTCTTAACATATAGATTATTAATATATAATTTTTATAATTTTTTAATATACAAATTATAAGATAAAATGAATTAAAGAAGTGCATTGGATGGTGTGCAAAAATGAAAGTGGACAAACACTCAGGGACGGAGGGAGTAATAATTAGCAATGCAATTTTAGTTGTGAGATTTTTACGTACCATAACAAGTTGAAGAATCCCTCCCATAATTCCTAAAACTCCTGCGATGAAATCTATTAAGACAATGCACGCAATGTAACCGCCTTTCATTTTTTTTGAGTATGTATATGTGATAATTAACGTGTGTGTGTGTATGTGTGTGTGTATATATATATATATATATATATATAATTGAAATGGAGTACTATATTCTAATCCTCTCCCACAAACAAGGGAATATATATAATTGGAATTAATGAAGTATATGCTAATCCTCTCCTACAAAGAAAGTCATTTTTTTATTTTCATGATTTTCGTGGTGATAATTTGACAATTAATAATTAGGATTTTTTATATTTAATAAAATTATATAAATGTAATATATTTAAAATAACACCGTATTAAAAATGATCTAATGAAATTGAACTTAGATTTAAATTTAACATATATCGTCTAATTTTATAATATATTAACCGGAAAAATCAAACTGTAGCTTTATTTTTTGAGGGTGCACCGCATGGACTATTTAAATGCAATTTGGTACCAAAACAATCTGATGTGGCATTTTGGCAAAGAGGGTAACACCACCCCTACCAATTTGGTACAAAAAATAATCGATAAAGTAGTTTACTCTGCATTTTTTTAAATTTCTAGTACTCTTATGTTTAAGTTTTTTGTTTTGGATTGTATATTCTTTTATGTAGTAGTTTTGTTTTTATGTTTTTGTTATTATTTTGGATTGGTTTTTTATTTTATGTAGTATTGTAGCTTCGTTTAAATCAATGAAATCTTATCGCGATGTAATCGTACTAATTAGATATTTATAATTTGTATTTAAAAAACACTATATTTATTAAAGAAATTAAATATTTAAATTTTTTTAAAAAAATTACTACACCTCGTTTCTAGTATTATGAGTTTAAAAATGATTATTTTATTTAAAATAGCTGTAGTAAGTTGGTAAATTAGCGTGTGTACATTCCGTTTGTAGTAGTAAAAGTATGGAATTAGTGAAATCTGGCGATGATATTAAGGAGAGAGATGATGTGGTATGAAAGATATGGATACCCTCCACCCGGAGGGAACCTAATTTCTTTAATTGTACGGAATTTTGAATTAAGGCTTATTAAGGAATAGTACGCCCTTAAAATGATTTTCTAGTTCAAAGGTTTTTGGCTTTTTGCAATCCAATTAGATTAATTTACTTTTACCTCTAAAACTCAAATTTCATTTCTATAAAATGAGCCTTTTGCAACATTTATGAGTACCATTTTCATAAATATTACTTTTAAATATTCTTACAAAAAAAATTACTTTTAAATATATTCGGTAGCAATTATTTTAAAATGTTGTGTTTAAGTTTTATGCTTCTCTGAGTTAATTAGTAGGGAATAATGGTATATTCATAATTTGTCAAATATTACGGCTGAAAAAAATCATTTTTTAACAAGCATGAAAGAGTGAAAATGTACAAGTCTCAAAGTATTCGTGCAGTTTAACTTTTATTTATGAATCAAATTGGACATTGCGATCATCGATAGAAAAATTGTATTGCATATATATTAGTACAAAAACATTTTTGTTAAATTTATCTTATGTGATTTTTAATAACATGTTGACAGATTTTTAATAATCCATGAATTATGTATAGTCAATGTTTATTCTAATTTCACATTAAATTGTACCCTATGGCCTTGTTTGGAAAATAGCCTTTGGCGGTTGGCTGTTGGTTGTTTGTGTTGGTTGGTTTGAATGATTGATTGAATTGGCTATTTTGACTGGCGAATTGTATTACCTGTTAGCAAAAAAATGTTTGGCAAACATAGGTGTTTATGATCTAAATTACATTTTTTGGACATACCTCCTAATGTGCTAATTACGAAATAATATTTTATTATAATTAATTAATTTTTTGGATTTTAATAAAAACAAACTCTATATATGAAAATAAATAATGAGCAAACATAGTGCGTAGCAATATACCAAAAAAAATCACCGAGAGCACATAGTTAGAGAAAAGCAAAAATCTGTTAGTTTGGCCAAATTTAAAAAAAATAAAAATAAACAAACAAAACAAATAAAAAAATAATTATCGAGTACATAATAAGAAAAAAAAGGAAAAAAGAAATTTGCTAGTTTTACAAATCTATAAAAAATAAAGAAAAATAACATGCAAAACTAATCATACTCCGTATGTAAACCATTTCTTAATATTCCATACATCAACTAAATAATAAAAAAATTTCATTAAGGGTATGAAAAAAAGGAAAAAGTGAACTGCTAAATCAAAATGCTACTCATCCCAGCATTTGGATTATTGGCGGTTCGATCCCATCCGCTAAGCAAAACAACTATTTGCCAAACAATTAATTAAAGACCTTTATCAACTGTTCTTGGTCAAAGTGTTAAAAGCTAGCCGATCCACCAATATCCAAACACGCCTTATAACAATGACCATTTTGAAAATTTACTTAAATTTAGATAATGCAAATACCAAAATTTCTTTCAATTAATCATCATTTAAGTGACATTTTCTATAAAAGACTATTTAAGAAATAAATCCCAATTATCAAGTACCTCATAGGTAATTAGAAGTTATTGATGATTGTTTTGGAAAAACACTTCATCAAAAAGGACCATCTTGGGAATTTAATCAAGTTTTTTAGTAACTACTACAAAGTACTATTCTATCGGTTTCCTAAAATCATTCTTGTTTTGACTTGAGCCAGATTTTTTTTAGTAGTTTGACCTTCTAATTATATCTTTAACATCGAAGAAAAAAGAGAGATAAATCATCTAAATAACTAATTATATAAATACAAATTGAAAGCAGTATATTGCAATGATTTTAGGTAGATATATTAGTCATTTTTTACAAAAAATGAAAATGTTTTAAGGAAAACGAAAAAAAATGAAAGAGAAACTGCTTTAAAAACGAGGGGAGTACTTCGTAATTGAGTTGAAACTTAAAACAGCCTTTTGCTCTTGTAACACAAATCTACTTTTCAAAATTAATCTAAAGCATACTTACCAGCTGTATTGCAGCCTGCGACAATCAAACCTGATACCTTTTTGCTAGTGTGACTTTCATTTGAAGAGGTCTAAGCTCTCAGGTTCGATTGTCGCTAGCCGTTCAATACACCTTATAACCACCCATATACACTAATAGAGTGGCGTAAATATGCTGCATAGTTTCCGGCGTAAATTGAACATTGGTTGGACAAGTGGTATGGTGTGAATGATTTGATCATTTAAATGATCTCTCTTGTGTATTGTTAAGTACTCCAAGGCAAGAGTGTAACTAGAGCATTTGTACATGGTGTGTGCGTGCAAGGATCTTATGAATGGCGTGCAAATGTGAATGCAAACAACGCATAGTGCACTGATTAATCGCAATTTACAATCAATTTTTGAATGAGCTCTCAGCATTTTTCCCAACAAATAAACCATTCAGATTAACATACTTAACATATTTGGAAATTATAAACTACTGAAAGATTTCATCGATATGTTTTCAAAAAGCATAAAGTCAGGATCAAATAACACTTTCCCTGATTCTTCATCGTGCAGTTTGCAAGTGGAAACTCAAAGGGCAACGAAGACTGTAGGTTCTAGTGCCCGTACTTCTGGAACTCCCACTCGCTGTTGTCTGAAATATGGGCATTGTATATAGGAATCAAATACAAAAGACCCCATTGGACTGAAACATAGAGGGGGAAAAAAGCCTACCTAAGGGGCAAACTTGACGTGTCTTGAGCCATCTGCTGATACAATGGAAGTGGAAGGCATGGTTGCAAACCCCTGCAAACACGATTCTTAACCTCAACAATGGTGGCAACAAATCCATATTAGAGCACCAAAAGCAAAAAACTAAAAGGCATAGACTAAAAGTGAGAATGGCATAATAGTCGTGGGATCAAAAATAAGAAAAGTCCAATAATAAAAATAATAATTAATGGATAAACACTAATAACAGATATCCAGAATGGAAAAATCAATGCTGATGTAGTCTGATAGAGATGGCTATATGGCAAAGAAGAAATAGATATTTGCAATTACAACACATTGAATTTCAGTACTTGAACTTTGAGGCAATGGTCACTTGAGAACAGCCTCTCTAAATATATGGGTATGGAAAAGGGATAAAGTCAAACACCCACTGTCCCCAAATCCCACTTGTGGGTGAGACCATACTGGGTTGTTTGTAAACTTCAGTACTTGAACTTTCCTTCAATGTTGAGCTTGTCATGGGAGATCCATGTCTGTAATTCTTACTCCGTATATATAAAGCACGGTAAAATATGTGAGAGCAGTAGATTTACCAGGAAAAGGAACACACACATACACACAAATCTTTGGAGTTTGAAGGTTCATTAGTCTGAGCCCATTTTCACTAGGGAGATGTTGTCAGTAACATGATCATTACAACATACAGTATGCAATAACTAAAGTTTCATGTTTATTTGTTGATTTATCTAAACTTAACACACTCAGCTTGTTTGGATGTTGTGTTTGTTACTCCCTCCGTCCGGGAATGATGTTCCCACTCTACGTTTTTTTTCGTCCGGGAATGATGTTCCCATTCTACTTATTTTTTACCATTCTTCCAATACTACCCTCCTCCTCTTCTTTCTTTCTCTTTTTTTTCTTCCATTCTTTCCTTCCGTTGACTCCTTCCTCTTATCTTTTTCTTTTTTCCTCTTCCATTCTTTCTCTTTTTCCCTGGTTTCTTCCATTCTTTTTCATCTCTCTTTCACCGATCCTCCTCCTCCTCCTTCTTTTTCTTCTTCTTCTTCTTCTTCCCCTGATGTTTCTCCGATCCATACGGATCCCCCTCTTCTTCTTCTCATCACTATCTTCTTCTTCTTCTTTTCCTCCATTTTTCTTCTAGATCTAAACAAATCTGTGACAGAATCACCTTCTGCCTCTTCTTCTTCTTCTTCCCTTCNTGGCGGTGGGGTTGGCGGCGGCAATGGTGGGTGCTGGAGCGGCGGTGGGTGTTGGGCCAGTGATGGGTATGATGGGTAGGGATGGGTGGAGGGCATTTTTGTCTATTTACTCCTTTAGTCAATGCCTCTTAAAAATGAGGAAAATTCAAAGTGGGAACATCTTTCCCGGACGGAGGGAGTATTAAAAAAACTAAATATAAGGAACATTTACTTTGTTCAAATAGGACCCTTTTCGTAAGAAATTATATTTTCAAACAGGATTCTTAATTTAAAACACAGGGAGTATAAGTTATATAGATCCTCAATGCAAGGAAACATTAATTTTAGCAAGTAGGAGACAATGAAAAGAAAAAGCATAAACGGAAATAGAAATCAAGGGGTAAGTCGGTTTAATAAGTGGAAAAGAGGATGGCCAAACAACATTTTCATTAGACTAATGGCATAACGATCGCATGCATGGAATGAGTGAAAAGGTAGCACAATTGAAGAAAGGTACAAACCCCAAGCAACTGTGCATTCCTCGCTTGTGGCACTAGCTTGATTAGCTTGGCACTCGATACCTAGCAAAATAATAAGAAAATTTTGAGCCCAAACTTGGCAGAAAATAGTGCTTTATAATTTCAAATAAACCAAACAAAAGGAACTTGTCAGCACTCAGGAGCATTATGAACAAAGACTAAAACTCACAGAGGTCCATGATGTGATTCCTACAAATAGCACAGTTGTCCACCACAATATCTGCAGAGCCAATAAAATAAACAGCGTAAAACAAAAATGTTAAAATAAAATCTAACTGGATATACCGTACTTGTATTACATTTACATTCTACATACATTGCGAAGTAAAAAAATAATCAGAATGAGCACATGCACAGGCATCACAAAGCCCTTCACCATATAGACACAGTGTACTGAATACTCTCCAAAACGGTACATTCAAACATTATAGCATAATATACTAATGAAAACTATCCATTAGTATTCCTATACTAAAAGAGTAAACTACACATACATGATTAATGATGCAGCACAACGGACAACACATTCACACACACACACAGAAGAAGAGAAAAAATCATATTCTATAGAACCAAAAAGGTCTCCAATAATCAAAATCATCTTTAAAATGATAAATCTGGATTTCTACAATTTAAATTACTTTTAGTATTGAGCTACAGGAAAGGGAGCGTTGGTGCACCGGTTGAGGTGCTTCCATGTGACCTTGACACCACGTGTTTGAGTCCCGGAAGCAATCTCTTTCAAAAGTAAAAGGTAAGGTCTACCTACATAATACCATTATAGTGGACCCTTCCCCCTATTCTCACTCAAATACTCAATGTCAATGTTTTTTTTTTCACCGAGCTACCCTTAATATTTAGCTATTGAAGTAACTACATATATGAGCAATAGTGTGAACTGTAAACTAAACAAAAAAACAAAGATTGTACTAGTGTTTCCGTGCACGAGTATTCAACCCCGTCATAAACAAGCGCTTCCAACCACAGTATAACCACTAGTGTTTCAATACCTAAAAGAGATTTCCTCAAAAAAAAACTTAATATAGAATACAAATCAATCAATCGTCACCTTTCAAACCACAAAATCAATTTACAGTTTTACACCAACAAGACTAGACTTTCTACCCTGTATATCCCTTGTAATATTGAACTATTCAAGTAAACGAGTAAACCAATAACCACTGGAAGGTCTAAAACAAGACAATATACCATACGGATTTTCAGAGGGAACACAAGAATCAAAATCATAACTAGCACAAACTCCAGCTTACAAAAAATAGAGAAGAATTAGGGTTCCAATATAAACTCCAACGTACAAATACTATATAAGGATTTGGGATCCAACCGAATTAAATCGCCCATAATCATCATAACATAACACATACTCAGACATGCTCTACTTTAGTTTCAGACAAATTAGGTTAGGCTCTCGAACAATATGCGCAAATACAAACACCACCTCGCGAGTTTAGATTGCGATTTGCATATCAACATTGGGCATACGAGAGAGAGAGAGAGGAGATACCCCAAGCCCAGAGGGAAACTGCATTCCACTTTTTGATCTCGAATTTCTTGCCTTTCTTGGTTGAAGACGACGGTGCAGCGCCGCTGGAACCCTCTCCGGCCGGAATAATCATCACGTCGGTGTCCAGAGACGCCATTGGAGGGAAGGTAGCAGGGCTCCGTTCAGATGACTGGGGAAGGCAGAATTTGGATCGAGGTTCGCTATGGGCCAAAGTCTTGCAAAAATTTACTTCTCAGGCGGCTATTCTTTTGGTAAGAACTCCACTATCCAGGTGACTTTACATTGTTTATAGAGGTTTTCCAAATTCTTTTCTTTGGTAAGAATTTGGTAACATAGAGCTATGGATTTTTTCATTCCATTAGGATTTTATTTTAGTTATTTCAAATTTTTGTATATTAAATAATAAATTTTATAAATGATCTCCAGTTAAAGATTGATTTGTATATTTAGTCCTTATATATCGAATTTTAATAATTTAATCCTTAATTATTATATTGTTTTTTACGAACAATGCCCTTTAATTAAATTTTCTCTCTCCTTTCGTACTTCTTTCGAAATCCATCCCTCAGTTTGAAAACTATGAGCCTAAAACTGAAATCATCACTCCTCTCTCAATTGTTCGTCTTTCATGACTTTCATGACTTCAAAGATGAGTTTTAAAAAAAAATGACTTCAAAGATGAGTTTCGAGATTTGTATTCTTTGCAATTTACTGAGAGTAACTCATGAAATTCATCCATAAAGGTTACTCATTTCAATTTTTGGTTCCACCAAGAAGACGAACAATTGAGAGATGAGTGACGGTTTTGGTTTTAGATTCAGAGTTTCAAACTCAGTGACGGGTTTGGGAAGTACTACGAGAGGAAGAAAGAAGTTTAATTGAAGAGAGACGTGTGTGAATTTACAATTTTATCCATATTCTTAACGAAAATATTAACATGGGACCATTTGTGAAAAAATATACTCCGTAATAATTGAGGATTAAATTATTGATATTTGACATGTGGAAACCAAATATGGAAAACGATGTATAACTAAAAACTTTTATGAAACTTACTCTATAATAAATTAGAACTTTAAAGTATCCATTCAAAATCTAATGATATTTAAAATTTTATAATTCTTTTAATAAATTAATAAATGACAGATTCTGCAAATATGTAAGAAGAAACTATGTAGGGCCTGTTTGGGAATAGCTTTATCGATTAGCGTTAGCGTTTTCAAAGTAATCTGCATCGTTAAAATTTTATCCAAAACGCTACCACTAATCTCTAACGGTATTCCCAAACAGACTCGTAGATTATCTTATAGCGGACATAAAGATTACGCAGAATTTTCTTATCTCTTCTCAGTTTCAATTAAAAGGCCACTAAATTATTAAATTATTCTTTTATAAAAGAACACCTCTCTCTTTTCTATTTTATAATGTAATCAAACCCTTACAAATGTTTTAAAATACGGAGTATCAGTCAACAAATTTTAAGCATACACAATATATTTTAACAAGTAAAACCACAGGCTGTATATGGTATAGCCGATTGGTTGGGTATCATTTCACGTTAGTCTTTATCTAATAGCACTATGACGGAAAAATAAAGAGAGGACCAAACGTGGAATGCTACCCAATTAATAAGGACTATCATAATAATATTTGATAAATATAGACTAAATATAGAAAACATCCGCTATAAAAAACTATTTAAAGAATTTATTATTTTATTAATGAAAAATGAAAAATATCATGGAACTAAATGCATCCCTCTTAATATGAGTGTAAATGGTTGTTAAACAGATTGGATGTGACATTATAATTTCCATTTACTTTTGTGGTCTTTCACATTACTATTTTTTTTTTGTTTAAAAAAATATATTTCTCTTCATGCAGTAAGCAACTACCATTTCATCTAGATGCACAAAACACATGGTGCACTTTTAGGTGCACCAAAGAATCTCCCTTTATTAGATATCAAATTCGGATATAGATATTAGCAGATGTTTAAAGTTGATAAATTTTATGGTACAATCAAATTTACATTCCTATCAGTACATCATAGTAAATTTGTAATTTAAATTCTTTTTTGAAGAAATATATTATGCTGTTCTAGAACAAACATATTTCAAAATAAAAGCTAAGTTGCTTCAAAATGAACATTGTGCTGAATAGACTTCAGAATGAACATTACATTTGAAAATGAATATATTGTTGGTTCAAAATAAATACTTGACACATGTACATAGCTCTATGTACATTTGGATGAATGGTATACATTCACTTTGGAAATCAATATCGTAGGCGGTTTAAGGTCGCAATCGTGGTAGAAACAAGTGTGCCAACTTTTGTTGGCAGGAATAAGCGTGAAGTCTTCTCTTACATTAGTTTGTTGTCATTTGTTGGTAGAAATAAGCGTGATGTCTTCTCTTACATTGTGGAGAGGATTAAGCAAATGATCAGCTCTACAAACAAGAATTTTGTTACAAAGGCATGTAAGGGGGTTATGTTGAAGAGTGGGCTCAGGTCATGCTTACCTTTTCTATAAATCTGTTTGTACTCTTGGATTCTCTTTGCCCTCTAGAGTGTACCATAAATTAGTTTTGGTAGAGTTCATGCATAATCAATGACAAAGGTATTCCTTGGATGGTCTGAGATTGATTGTGTGTTCCAAAGAAGTTTGGAGGGCTTGACTTCAAAGAAATACAAGCTTTCAATTTGGCATTCCCTCAACAATAGGGGCAAAAATTTACAAGATGAAAGCTGCTTGGCAGCCGTGTACGACATTTGGCTGGCGATGGAAGAGGTTTTTTTGGACTCCAAACTTCTTTTGCCACGGTATACATGGAGTACGATGGTTCAAGATTTAGCATCTTAGCGTGAAACAGTCTCCTTCTGATCTCCCCACACAATTCGGCCCTGAATTCTACGATGCCTCACGCCAGTTTCAAGTATCAAAGTGCTACTTTGATGCTTGCATTGACACTCTTACTGATAAGATGAGTTTTGAAGTTATTCTTTTATCTTGGCATAATAATTTTTTTGGCGGCTACGAGGGGTCCTTTCTGAAATGTGTCCTCTTCGTTGATGGCCAAAGCTTTGGTGTGCATAGAATCCTTGAATTGGCTTAAAGATCGGGTGGCTTAAAGATCGGGGTGTCTTCGATACAAGTTTTCTTTGATTGCTTTACCCTTTGCAACAACCTAACACCTTCGAATCTTTGATTTTGATATCATCCACAATAACTACAAGAACCTTTTTTGTTTTTCGACATTATTGTTTATATTCATTTTTGGCCTCGTTCTTCAAACTCTCTTTCTTATCTCTTTTGGACTTTATTAACCAAGCTTTAGTTTTTCGTTTTAAAAAAGACAAGATCATGGCCAAATTAGGATTTGACTGGGTCAACTTGCTTCAACATCAACTCAAATTACTCATACTCATAGTCTGTTTTCTTCAACTTATTCTTATTACCTATTATTTTTTATTAGATTCATATTAGAAAATTTTTAAATAATATTCAAATTAGATTAGAAATTATTACGAGAAACCTTTCCTTAGAGAACTGACAATGGCGAGTCTAAAGACTGTCATGCCATGCCACATAGGGTTTAATTTGCATTTAAGTTGGTATTGCCACCCATGAGAGGGGCATTCCTCCATGATATGCAAGGCATGTGCAAGACATACTTTCCCTTTTTTTGTTTTTATTTCAAAAACACAAAAAATTATACAAGAAAGAATTGTTTAATTACTTGAAAAGGTACATCAATTTTTTTGGGAAAAAAATTTGAAAAAGAATTTAATAATTAAAATATATTAAAAAAAGTGTAAAATGATAAAAAATGACTTGTCATTACATAACATACTACTTAAGTCACTTACCACAAGATGACTAAAATATTTTTGATTGGTTGGAATATTGACATATCGTCTGATATTTTATTTGCCCCTCCGGCCCTCACCATTTGCTCTTAGTCTTGCTTGGCCAATAATGGCGTATAATTGCGTCTACAAATTGAGTGCAAGCTGAGAGAGTAATAATTGAGTGTATCAAATACTCCGGCGGCTGTGTATCTTCTTCTTCACTGGTCTCCGTGAACACATTTCCCATATTTTTTGGAAGGAGAAAATCATAACCATGGCCCGCCCTTCCATCATCGTCTGTGTGGTTCTCGCCGTGATCGCCTCCGCCGCCGCCGGATCGAACACCTTCCCCGACGATAATCCGATCAGGCAAGTCGTGTTGGACGGGTTACACGAGCTGGACAGCTCGATTCTCTCGGTCATCGGCTCCGCTCGTCACGCTCTCTCCTTTGCTCGCTTCGCTCACAGGTTAGATTCTCATCAGGCGTCTTCTGTTTAACGGATTTTATTCATACAGAGCTTGTTTGGTGAGTATTTGTTTTCAATTTTTGGCATCACTTTGTGCAGGTATGGGAAGAGATATGAAAGCGCCGAGGAGATCTATCGGCGTTTTGGTGTGTTTAAGGAGAGTTTGATGACGATTAGATCTCATAACAAGAAAGGGCTTCCGTATAAGCTCGGTGTCAATGGTAAATCTGCCCTTTTCTGCTTGATGAAAAATCAAACATTAAGCTTGAATTTTGTGATCTTTATTTGTGCCTTTGAGATGCAATCTTGTATTATCTCTACTTGAAATGAAGATATTTAGAGTCTAACACGTATCAAATTCAGTTAAGTTCAGTTGGGGTCTGTACTTTTAAGTGAAAATTATCTAACTTTTATTTTGGTTAAATTCAACTCATAAATTTCAGTTGAAAAGATCATACTCTAATACATATGAACAGGCTGGATACAGAAGTGATTCAACATGTTTTTTTCATATTACAAGAAAATCATCTATGTTTGCTGGTTTATTTGGCTAAGAACTTCACTTTTACAAGGCTAGCTAAAGATGATAGAAAAACAGAAATGTGATGAAGAGGAATAACTTGATACGGGTAGCATCTAAGTTGTTTGGTTGCTTTCCTAGTAAGAATTAAAACGATAATTGCTAGATTATGAACTAAGTCCTTACATTTTGTTCTGTCCTGTTTGTAACAGAGTTTGCTGATATGACATGGGATGAGTTCCGTACACACAAGCTGGGCGCTGCTCAAAACTGCTCTGCTACTTTAAAGGGGAATCTCAAGATATCTGAAGCTATTGTCCCAGAGACGGTATTCTCTACAGTCTACCCAATCTTTTATCATTATTTCAGTAAGCCAGTATTCTGAACTAAACCTAACATGCCCAGTATATCTCTCCAAGAAGTAAGGTCGGGGCTTGATTTATACTGATCTTGGAATCTTACCTCTACCACCACGGAGTAGAATGACCATATCCAAGAGGACCCTGCAAATAGTTAGACGTAGTGTTAGTAGTGTAATAGAAAAAATTGTGATTTTGTTACAAAAATATCATAAATTGTTGGAAACTGAAGTGGTGAGATAAGTTTATCTAATTATGCGTATTAAGTAGTCTGGAGTACTAGTGTACTATGTCTGCATTTTTCATACTTCAAATCAAAATAGGCGGTAGAGAAAACTAATACAAGTAACAAAAGTTAGAGAAGATAAATCAGAAAAATAAAACAGTAAACAAAGCCTGTCAATCTGTCATTACTATAAAAAGCCTACTTTGTTCCCAAGGATCGCACATTGGTTTAGATCAAAATAAGGCACTATCCAAGAAGCATATACTATTGCCAAAGTTTTGTTTCCCTTCCAAAAGCAACCTACCCTTTTGTTTTGTGGGAAGCTTTATGAGTTCTAAAGGAAAAGAGTTCACATCAAACAAAAACTTTATGGAATTGGTGACCAGCATATACTCCGTATATATATTTTTTTGCTGATAGTGATCTTTATTGACATGAACTGTTTTGCTTACATTCTATTCATTAGAAAGACTGGAGGGAAGCTGGCATAGTCAGCCCTGTCAAGAATCAAGGCAAGTGTGGATCATGTTGGACATTCAGGTGAAATTTAGTTTGGAATATAATCTATGCATGAACTCCACACACATTTTGACTTGAAATGTTGCATTGTTAGTGCTGAGAACCTATGATTTTTTTCTATGTATCGCTACAGCACCACTGGAGCTCTAGAAGCAGCTTATGCCCAAGCATTCGGGAAGAATATTTCACTCTCAGAGCAGCAGCTCGTGGACTGTGCAGGAGCTTTTAATAACTTTGGTTGCAATGGTGGGTTGCCATCACAAGCGTTTGAGTATATTAAATACACTGGTGGTCTCGATACTGAGGAAGGATATCCTTACACTGGAAAAGACGAAGTGTGCAAATTCTCTTCAAAAAACGTGGGCGTGCAAGTCATTGACTCTGTTAATATCACATTGGTAAGATTACATCCTCCTGTTTTGTTTTATTTCAATTCAATAATTTGTATTTGCTTGGTTTTCTCTTGGTAATTGGGGCATTTTTTGTCCATACCCATTGGTAAATACTTTCATTCACTGTGTCTTATGTGTTGCAGGGCGTTGAAGATGAACTAAAATATGCAGTTGGACTAGTTAGACCAGTTAGCATTGCATATGAGGTAGTATCTGGTTTTAAATTATATGAGACTGGAGTTTACACCAGCACCGAGTGTGGTAGGAATCCCACGGTAAGTATATTTTCTTTTTCTTATATTCAAAGACCAAATCGAGCAGTTTAGGGATAGGAATATGTGGTTACTTTGTCGGCAATTATGTTGATTGTTTTCTTTTTAATTATGTTGTTTTTGTTTAAGGGAATCTTTTGGGAGGAGGTATTTGGGAATGAAGTGAGCGGAAGAGATATTCTTTTTTTCTACATTAAATTAAACGAATTATGTATTCCATATGAATTATGGTATATAAAAAGACTAGGACATTGAGTCTGCACTAATTTCCCATTCTATAAACTTGTACTCCATCCGTCCCAATTTAAATCCCCTGTTTATTTTTCAATTCAATTTATTCAAAAATTGGTATGGAATTAAAAAATAAAATTTATATATTTAAAAACTAAATCAAAAGTTCTACAAAATAAGATGTGACAAGACTATTATTTTCTCTAATGGGTAGCGAAAATGGGTAAAGAACAAAGTCAAAATTTGACCTTGTGAATAGTAAACATACAACTTAAATTGGGACGGAAGGAATACTATAGTTAAATTTCATGATCTCTGCTGCCCTTTTATTTTTGTAGGATGTGAATCATGCAGTTCTCGCCGTGGGCTATGGAGTGGAAAATGGAATCCCATATTGGCTGATCAAGAACTCGTGGGGAGAAGACTGGGGCGATCACGGCTACTTCAAAATGGAGATGGGAAAGAACATGTGTGGTAAGTTGCTTCACCTGCCCAATCTATTGAAATCTGCATTTTTGTTGCTTCCCTAATTTGATCTTTATCCACAAACCATATTGTCATTTTCCTTCTTCATCGCACCAAGATCCTTGGAGTGAAGGATCATTACCTTTTGTCTAAGAGCATCTCCAAGGCAGCCTTTATAGTTTAAAAAATAGAGATTTTAGACTTTACTATTCATAATAATGAGCTCCAACGGGTCCTTCAAAAAATAGAGAGGTATCTATTTTTCACTTTACACATGCTATATATAAAAGACCAAAAGTTATCTGCTATAATAAAATATTAATAAAACTAAGTACGGCAACCAATTGAGTGGAGAGAGAAATGATAACTTGGTTTTTATTCCACACAAAGCAAAGAAATAAAAAGATAAAGCATATTAATATTATTAAATATATATGGAAGACGGAGAATAGCAGCTATGGTTGGAGCACATATGAAAATAAGAACATCCAAATCACTGTACATATTCTAAACTATGTTTATAGCTGTCCATTTTTAGCATCTCCATTGGAGATGCTCTAAGAGTGTAAAATAACAAATAATGCTTTATTTCTTGAATGAATAGAAGAGGAATACAAAGCATATATTTATAGGTGGAGGAATATATTCTAGAATCCTCCACATTAATGACTAATTATATAAGGTAATATTATATAATAATAACTCTAACTATAATAGGTAACAACCATAATTATAATATATAATATTAAATATATTAAATAGTTGATATATTTAACATGCTCCCAACGTCCTGAACGGTGAAGATTGAACGCCAACTTTACTTGAATCGTGACCAGAATTGTAATCAGAAGTTGGAAGCATATCTTTGGCTAGAGTAGACTGAATGCATCCGGCCTAGAAGAGAATGATAAAGATTTCCAGGAAAGAGATGTGAAGGCGCTGATGAGGAGAGGAGAAAAGCCGCTGCGAACAGACTCATGCTGCTGACGTCGAAAGAGGGAGAAAGTTGACGCGCGCTGGAGTCGTGCGCGACAGGGTTAGAGAAGAAACATAAGGAATGAAGTACTGCCGGAGATGCATGTTGACCGAAGATCTATCCACGAAGCAGGTTGAGGTGATGATATGAGTTGTGAGAGATCGAAAAAAATAGGGATTGAAGGGTGATTGGAGGAGAAGGATTTCTGATCAATGAGCCAAATCAGAGGCTCTAGAGGGATAAGGCGTCTTGATAGTTCCTAGAACACCGATGACACCAAGGACACCCCTTTCAAAGACAAAGTGAACCTATGCCTCATGTTACTCTCGAGTGAACAGGTGTGATTTTGGCGCTAAGAGAGGCCGGTAGTTTGGTGGAGTAGGGGTCGCCGGTCAGAGCTGCGGCGATTAGAAGAAGAGGATGACGTTAGAGACGCCGGTGACTATAACAGAGATTTTTTTTTTGTATAATGGAAGAATTTGGGTCAGAAGAAAACAGTGATCCGGCAGGCGGCAGTTAATGGTGGTGCCGCCCGCCAGAAGCGAAAGCAGAGAAATTTAGGTCACCAAGAACGGTGGCTCTGATACCATGTAAAATAACAAATACTCCCTCCGTCCCACTATATTTGTCCACTTTCATTTTTGCACACCATCCAATGCACTTCTTTAATTCATTTTATCTTGTAATTTGTATATTAAAAAATTATAAAAATTATATATTAATAATCTATATGTTAAGACAAATCAAACAAGATCACGCATGACTATATTTAGGCTTACACATTGAGAGAATTTGATGAGTCAAAGTGTTTAGATGAATAGTTCCAAAAGTCAAAAGTGGACGAATATAGCGGGACGGAGGGAGTAATGCTTTATTTCTTGAATGAATAGAAGAGGAATACAAAACATATATTTATAGGTGGAGGAATATATTCTAGAATCCTCCACATTAATGACTAATTATATAAGGTAGTATTATATAATAATAACTCTAACTATAATAGGTAACAACCATAATTCTAATATATAATATTAAATATATTAAATAGTTGATATATTTAACAAAGAGCTTTTTGGAATCTGACATCGAGGCACTTGTTACGTTCTATAACTAATTCGTTGCTTTTGGTTGCAGGCGTTGCAACTTGCGCTTCATACCCGATCGTTGCTTGAGTATTACTCTTGCAAATTATGTGGCTCTTTTGCGGGGCGAAACTGCACAATATGGGTCCTCCCTCGGTATGGAATCCAAGGTGTTTGAACCGTTGTTTGCGTTTAATATATACTTCTTCAAACTTGAGCATGTATGTATATGTGTGTGTATAGAAGTACTCCATAATAATTATATAAGACACTTAGGTAATTTAGTACTCTGTATGTTGTAAGCCTTATTGGCAATGCATTCTTGTAAATTCTCTTTGAAGTTTGAAGAGTACTCCGTAAGAAAAATGCAATAACAAATTTGAAGGATTCGTTCATGAATGTGATCAAGGAGGCAAGTAATTGGCCAAATATTTGTTAAAAGTAGACTCGATGCTCCAACTTTTGAGGAATTCATTAAAGGGCCTCAACTCAAATTAGGACGCCATTGTTGGTAATAATCTGTTGAGGGACTCCGAAATGGAATTGACCCTCTAAGATGTTTGTTGGGGGAGGGGGGCAGCTTTCACCAATTTGTATGTTAAAGGACGACTGGGCACCTTTTAAAACTCTTGGCATACCCTGAAGTTTCAAACAAATTCCATGCAATCTTTCACAATGGTTGGCCAAAAGTTCCGTAAAGCATTGTGTAACGATGACGTCACAAGTCGGTGTGATGCAACGAGTGCGAGTGTAAGTGGAGAGAATGAGTAGTAGGGGGGGTACAAAAACAGGTCTGGACCAGATCTTGGACCTGAATCGGACCGGTCCAGAAGATTCAGGTCCGGTCCCCGAGTTTTACAAATTTGAGATTCTGGGTTTTTGATTCTGTCCGGGTTTGACCCGGAATTTTCCGGTCCAGACCAAAATATATTATATGAATTGTATCCATTATTAATTTCAAGTCCAAAAGCATTAGATCCAGTCCATATGGTTTTAGTGTCATGAATTCCATTTTTCCAATATTTAGTTTTTAAATATTTTATTTTAGTTTATTATTTTTATACGGTAGTTTATAAATTTGAATAAGTTAGAAATTAAGTTTTGATGAATTTGTTACTTACAAATGCTATTTTTATTAAATACTTTGAATAATAGCAGCTTCTTATTTCAATTTTTTCCATATTTAATTAATAACTTAATTCATTTATAAGATTGCAAAAAAGGTATAAAAAATTCTGATCTAAAGTAGGGTAAAACCGGACTGAAAAAAATAAGTCTGGACCGAAAATAAACATGTCCGGGCTTCGGTCCTAGAATACAAATGGATGAGAGGTATTTATACAATTCCTAAATATATTAAAAACAACATATATATACATTGATTGACGACTTGTCATGGTAATTCTAATAAATTCTCATCCTTTTTTGGATGCCCCATATCTCGTTTGTGTCCTCTCCGTGTCCCTCTTGTCACCTAGCATTAAGAGGCTCGTTGCTTGACAAAGCGTTCTTCGTTAAAGGTAGCATGCAGTGGAAGTGAAGTCTAATGGGGTCTTGGGTACACAAAGATGCGAAGTTGCAAAGCGTGTAGCCCAAAGCCCACAATCGTTGCTGTAGGTGTCTCACATTCAACCGCGTGTTCGCTGCACGAACCCTGGTCCTTGGTCCTCAATTTCTTTTCATGGAGGGTTTAGATACCCTACATGCTGTCTCGTTGCGCTTCTAAACGATTTCAGAGAGAGGCTCAACTTGGATGCGGGATGTGCAAGGCCCTTTCCTTCATCATAAAGCCATTACAATATTTTCTTTTGAATTTTACATGTATATCAGAGTCTTATAGATAAAATAAAAAGTTAAATACACACAAATTTTAATAAAAATAGATTTGGGAATGCGAATAATATTATAACATGAGCCATTATTTCATATAAAAGTATAGATTTTGAATTTGCTTTAATATTACTAGTTGGTCAGAGCTCTTCCCTCGTCTTGAGTGGCTGGAAATCCAATCTCCAAATCTAATGAGAAAATTTATCGAGGTTTAATTTTCAGTGAAACGATTGACTCACTGTGCATTATTAGGTTGAGAAAGTATAAACATATACTATATTGTACATTAATAAAAGTTGGCCAAATTGAATTGAGTTCAATTGGAATAATTGTTTATTTTGAGTTCGATGGAATTGTATTCATTTAATAATTTCTCTATTCTGATTCATTTGATAACAAATTCAAGGTTTAGCTTTATTAATTAAAAAAACAAATAAATTAATGTACACTAATGTGCTATCACTTTGATTTCATGTATCACGGACATAGACAAACAGTTGAAGATATCATTAATCATTATTGTCTAGAACAACTCTTAAAAGAATATCTACAAAGTTTAAAGGTAAAAAATTAATCCCTCAATTTAATAATAAACTTCTCAGTTACCATATAGTCTCTTGATAATTTATTTTTGTTTATATAATTTCACCAATTATTTAATAAAATAAAATATTCTCATTACATTTTACTTAATAAAATTTTTAATGTAATTTTAAACAAGGTAATTTATACTTTTTTATGGTACACCAATTTATAAATAAAGTACTACTGGGTAATTTTTAGAAAATAAGGAGTATGAGATTTTAAACATAAAAAGTTTATTCTTGGTGGGAGAGCATTTAAAAAATGGGGGTGGTTCCCAAACAAGGAAATCCGCTTCTTCTCCACTGCGGCTTCGAAGCGAAATCTGCTTCTTCTCCAACAGCCCCCCTCCCTGGGTGGGTATGGCTGTGCAAGCGACCCTAACAAGTTTTCACGACTTCTCGTAAGAATTCTAAGCGTATTTGTATCCTAATCCGTAACTATTAATGATAAAATCACAGTCTTCTCAGTTCTCAGTTAATTATTGATAACCAGGCTCAGCAATTTGCGATTGGGCTGCAGAATCCACCGCCATTATCCAAAGGAGTTGCACATCAGCGGCGGATGTAACCTCCATCAGTGGTGCATCGTTTCAATTCTCTTCCACGTCTATCTCTTTCCCATCCCCATGGTGAACTTCTCCCACTTTTACTCCCTCTCTTTCTTTTCATTAATGGAAGTTGGTTGATAATTGCAATTCAATGAAGCTTGGCACTTGGACGTATATTAAGGAGATCAAGATAGCTGCTGTATATTCTTTTTTCCATTGATGAGATTTACATCCACATTAGTGATACCAGGGTCTAGGATTTTCTTAAAATATCTAAAACAAAATTGGCTCCTTAATAAACAACTTAACATGGACATGAAAGGGAATTCCTTTGGTTGATTAGTTGCTGTATCCCTCTCCCCCTTCGCCTAATTCTGTTCTTGAATGTTCTTTATCCTGAATTTGTATTATTCCTCCTATTTAATGTTGTCATCATAAAATGAAAATAATCATTTCATAGCTAAATTTATGACTTCGTTATTAATCTTTTAAGGCTGAATTTATATCCCGACCAGTAATGGTTTATTTTAGGCTTTTAAGGACATTTTGTTATCATTAAAGACATTAAACCACTTTAATATTTTTCTAAATGAAGTCTGAAAAGGCATTCATTAATGACTAAACTTATCTCTAAATGAGTTGGGGGACGGTGTGGAGCTGCCTTCCTGCCTATAAAATGAGCTAGTAGTGAAGTGGTCTACATATATCAATCCATAAATCAATTGTTTCCTTCACTTACTGAATACATAGATGCCTTGAGCCACGTGGCAGTCTTTAGATGCCTATAAATTCAGCTAGCTAGTGGTGAACCGGATACATAGATCAATACACAAAGCATCTCCAGAGGTTCCTCATTTTCCTCCAGATTTCTCCTTTTTAATGATGTTTTCATTCTATGTATGATTTTGATCTTTGAGTGATGGAGATATTTGGCCTAAAACCATGGCCTATATAATATGGTCTTGGCAGCAGCATGTGAGGCCCATAAGCAAGTGAGTAGTGAAGGCAAGGCTTCATGCTTGGCCTTGTCCCACTCAAGCCCGACCTCATCACTCACGGGCTCTGTAGCTGGGCTCATTAGTATCAGGCCTGAAGGAAGAAGGATTCGAGCTCGGCCATCATGAACGCGCAAGGGCTCGGGCTCGGTCATAAGCACAACATGGGCGCACTCGGCCATCATAGAGAGTTTGGCATGGTCGGCCATTTGACGAGCTAAGCACCAATCAGCTCTCTATGCTTGGATTACGTCAAGGGCCATTTCAGACCCCACCCCATGGTCAACCCCTAGGGAACAACAAACCAACCCCTGCCGTGGGAACAATCCTCGAGTCTTGGGAGGAAGAGACTTGTCATAGTATAGGACAAATGTAATTAATGAACCCATGTGCTGTAACCTAAATTAGTTGTGCTCCAGGCCATTACTTGTAGTGTATAAATAGACCTCTCCATTCAACATGGAGGGGGATCAGATCTGATTGGATTCTGAGCATTCAATATCATACATTAAGCTTTCTCTCTCTACTATTTCTATTACCCCCATTCTTAGAATCCATCACTGAGGCTCCTCCTTAGTTAAAGGGCAGTGTAGAATAGTGACTTCATGAGTGCCTTTGTGATTGAGGATTTGAAAACATTCATTTCTTCATAGGGCATCTAGGTTACATACTCCTAAGAGCATACAATGGTTTTGTAATGTGTTTCCTTAAAACCAGGCTCATCAATTTCCTCCTTAGAGTAGAGGATTTAGAGGTACCACCCTATAGAACAATGCTGTTAAAGGAAGGTGGTAGGCTCATCAATTATTTGGGCTGCAGAATCCACCGCCATTATCGTTGTGATTTCTGAACCTCCATTAGTGGTGCCCTGATTCAATTCTCTTCCATATCCATCTCTTTCTTATCCCCATGGTGAACTGCTTCCACTTTTACCCTCTATTTCTTGTCAATAATGGAAGTTGTTCAATAACTGTAATTGGATGAAGCTTGGCACTTAGGTTTTAAGGAGATCAAGATAGCTGGTGTACATGATTTTTTCCATTTATAGAGATTTACATCCATGTTTGTGGTAGCGGGGTCTAGGTTTTCTTAAATATAAAAAAATTGGATCATTCATTAACAATTTAACAAGGCCTTGAAAGGGAATTTCTGTTGTTGATTAGTTACTGTATCCCTCTCCTCCTTTGACTAGTTTTGTTCTCAAATGTTCTTTATCCTGAATTCGCATTGTTCCTCCTATTTAATGTTGTCATCATAAATTGAAACTGATATTTATGACTTCGTTATTAATCTTTTCATGATGAATTTATATCTTGATCAGTAACGCATTATTTTAGGCTTATTATGGACATTTGGTTCTCATTAAACTACTTAAATATTTTTCTAAAGCAAGTGTAAAAAAGCACAAATTGATTACTAAACTTATTTCTAAATGAGTTGCGTGACGGTGTTTAGCTGCCTTCCACTTTGTAAATTGAGCTAGTAGTGTAGTGGTCCATATATATCAATCCATAAATCAATTGCTTCCTTTACATTTAATTTTTTTTCTTATTCTAAATAAATCTACAACTTACTAAATTTTATCTTTTGCACCCAGGTTTCATTAAATTTTGAGCTACGTGGTCTTTAGCTGCCTATAAATTCAGCTAGCTAGTGATGAACTGGATACACAGATCAATACTCAAAGCATCTCCAGAGGTTTCTCATTTTCCTTCAAATTTCTCCTTTTTAAAGATGTTTTCTTTCTTTGTATGATTATCATCTCTGAGTCTCCTCCTCTGTTTAAAGGCAGTGCAAAAACGTGATTTCATGAGTGCCTTTGGGAGTGAGGATTTGAAAACATTCATTTCTTCATATGGCATCTAGGTTACATACTCCTAAGAGCATAAAATTGTTTTTTAATGTAATTACTTAAAATCAGGCTCAGCAATTTGCTATTTGGGCTGCAGAATCCACCGTCATTATTGTTGTGAACCTTCATGGGCCAAATAGCACCAGTACCCCCTGTGGTTTGGAAAATACGCACCAATACACCCATGTTTTCAAAACTTATTTCTAAAGTCCCCGTGGTTTCAAAACGTTGCATCCACACCCCCTCTGATCATTTTTCGGCCATTTTCCGGCAAAGAAGGAGGCATTGGTGCTTATTTTCCAAACCATAGGGGGCACTGCTGCTCATTTCTTATTTTTTGTCATTTTTTTGTTTTTTCCTTTTTTTTGTTTCTTTTATTAATCAAAGTTGATTTAAATTTCTTTTTAAAATTGTTTTTATAATGTTCTTAAGTTTTAAAATACTTTTGTTTGAAAAAAATTAACATATACTACCTTTGTACGTCTTAAGTTAACATTTTTATTTTTTGTTTTCTTAAATAGAAAATTAAAAATTTGTTTTGAGTTTTGAGAACTTCAGAACATGAGGAATAAAATAAGAAATAAAATAAAACAAAAAATAAAAATGAATATCCTTGTTGAACATCCCAATTCTAAGGACTTTTTTAGGCATTCTAAAAATTCTTTTTTGTATAAGACTCTTTTTCTATATGTTTCAATTTTTTCATTTCGTTTTTCCATTTATTAATTTTTTTTTATTTTTGATTTTCTTTTTGAACTTACCAGAAACATTATTCTAGAAAACAAAAAGTTAAAATGTTTAATTTGAGATAGATGGAGTATATGTTAATTTTTTTATTTTTATTACAGACTCAAAGATCTTTAAAATTTTAAAAACATTATAAAAAGTTTAAAAGAAATATAAAAAACGTTTCTAGGAAAGGGAAACAAAGAGATAAAAAAGTAAAAAAAAGAAAAAAACAAAGTAATAAACGAAAGATAAGAAATGAGCACATGTGCCCCCTATGGTTTTGAAAATATGCACCAATGCTCCCTCTTCGCCTGAAAATGACCGGAAAATGATCGGAGGGGCTGTCGGTGTAACGTTTTGAAACCATGAGGACTTTAGAAATAAGTTTTGAAAACAAAGGGGGTATTAATGCCAATTTTCCACACCACAGGGGGCGCTGGAGCTATTTGGCCAACCTCCATTAGTGGCGCTCTGTTCAATTCTCTTCCACGTCTATCTCTTTGCTATCCCCATGGTTAACTGCTTCCACTTTTACTATCTGTTTCTTGTCATTAGTGGAAGTTGATCAATAAATGTAATTGCATGAAGCCTTGCACTTGGGTGTATATTAAGGAGATCAAGGTAGCGGCTATATATTCTTTTTCCATTAATAGAGATTTACATCCAGTTTACTTTGTAATACCAGGGTCTAGGACTTTCATAAATATCTAAAAAAATTGGGTGATTCATTAACACTTTGACATCGACATGAGAGGGAATTCCCGTTGCTGATTAGTTACTGTATCCTTCTTCCTCTTCACATAATTTTGTTCTCAAATGTTCTTTATCCTGAATTCGTATTAATCGTCTTATTTAATGTTGACATTATAAAAAGAAAGTGATTCTTTCATACTTTTATATATGACTTTGTTATTAATCTTTTAATGATTAATTTATAACCAGATCCGTAATGCTTTGTTTTAGGCTTATTAAGGACATTTTCTTCTCATTAACTAGTTTATGACTTTGTGTTATTAATTTTTTAACAATCAATTTACACCCAGATCAGTAATGCTTTGTTTTAGGCTTATTAAGGACACTATGTTTTCATCAAACAACTTTAGTATTTTTCTAAATGAAGTGTGAAAAACCATACTTTGATTACGAAACTTATTTCCAAGTGAGTTGCGTGACGGTGTTGAGATGCCTCCCTGCCTATAAATTTAGGTTATAGTGAAGCAGTGTACATATATCAATCCATAAATTAATTGCTTCCTTCACATACTCTCTTTTTTCTTCTTCTAAATAAATCTACAACTTACTAAATTTTATCCTTTGCACCCTGATTTTGTCAAATCATGAGCTTTGTGGCAGTCTTTAGCTGCCTATAAATTCAGCCAGCTAGTGGTGAACTGGATACACAGATCAATACATAAAGCATCTTCAGAGGTTTCTCATTTTCCTTCAAATTTCTTCTTTGCAAAGATGATTTTTTTGTATGATTATGATCTCTGAACCTCCTCATTTAAAAAAGCAGTGCCGAAATGTGATTTTATGAGTGCCTTTGTGATTGAGGATTTGAAAACATTCATTTCTTCATATGGCATCTAGGTTACATACTCCTAAGAGCATAAGATGGTTTTTGTATGTAAGTACTTAAAGCCAGGCTCAGCGATTTCCTATTTGGGCAGCAGGATCCACCGTCATTATCGTCGTGATTTCTGAACCTTCATTAGTGGTGCACTGATTCCATTCTCTTCCACGTCATCTCTTTCCTATCCCCATGGTGAAGTGCTTTGACTTTTACTCTCTTTTTCTACTCATTAATGTATGTTGGTCCATAACTATAACTGGGTGAAGCTTGGCACTTGGGTGTATATTAAGCACATGAGAGGGAATTGCTCTTGTGGATTAGTTACTGTATCCCCCTATCCCTCACACCTAATTTATGATTTCGTTGGTAATATTTTAATGATGAATTTATATCCAAATCCATCATGCTTCATTATTGGCTTATGAAGGACACTTTGTTCTCATTAAACGACTTTAATATTTTTCGGAATGAAGTGTGAAAAAGCTTACATTGATTACTGCTTAAATACTTTTCTAAATGAAGTGTTAAAAGGTATACATTTATTACTAAACTTATTTCTAAATGGGTTGCGTGACGGTGTTGAGCTGCCTTCCTGCTTATAAATTGAGCAAGTAGTGAAGTAGCGTCCATATATCAATTGCTTCCTTCACATATTTTCTTTCTTTCTTCTAAATAAATCTACAACTTACTGAATTGTATGTTTTACACCTTGGTTTCGTCAAATCATGAGCTACGTGGCATTCTTTAGCTGCCTATAAATTCAGCTAGCTAGTGGTGAACCGGATACACAGGTCAATACACAATGCATCTCCAGAGGTTTCTCATTTTCCTTCAAAGTTCTCCTTTTAAAAGAAGATTTCTTCCTTTGTGTGATTATGATATCTCAGTCTCCTCCTCAGTTAAAAAGTAGCACAGTAAAGTGATTTCATGAGTGCTTTTGTGATTGAGGATTTGAATGCATTCATTTCTTCACATGGCATCTAGGTTACATACTCCTAAGAGCATAAGTTGTTTTTTATAATAATTACTTAAAACCAGGCTCAGCAATCTCCTATTCGGGCTGCAGAATCCACTGTCATTATTGTTGTGAACCTTCATTAGTGGTGCACAAATTCAATTCTCTTCCATGTCCATCTCTTTCCTATCCCAATGGTGAACTGCTTCCACTCTTACTCTCTATTTCATTAATGGAAGTTTGTCGAGAAGTGTAATTCGAGGAAGCTTGGCGCTTGGGCGTATATTAAGGAGATCAAGATAGCTGCTGTATGTTCTTTTTTCAATTAATAACATTTACATCCATGTTTGTGATACCAGGGTCTAGGATTTTTTAATTTATCTATAACAAATTGGATGATTCATTAACAATTAAACATGGACATGAGAGGGAATTCTTGTTTTTTATTAGGTACTGTATCCTCCTCCTCCTCCAGCCTAGTTTTGTTCCCAAATGTTCTTTATCCTGAATTCGTATTATTTTTTGTATTTAATGTTGTCATCATACTTTCCATCATCTCTGATGGAGTCAAAATTTCACCATTTTTGGCTTTGGGGTGTGATGGAATAAATCAAAATGGATCTCTAAACTATCTGCGCTTCTTTAATTAATGAAGTAGCAGTTACTCAAACACTGCAACTTTCGATGTTGAGCCGGGGGTCTCTTTGGAAACAGCCTCTCTACTTTCAAGTAGGGGCAAGGTCTGCGTACGCACACCCTCCCCAGACCCTACTCTTGTGGGATTTAACTGGGTTGTTGTTGTTAATGTTGTCATCATAAAGTGAAAATGATCCTATCATGAAGTGTATAGCTAAATTTATAAGGACAGTAACACTTTGTTTTAGGCTTATTAAGGACATTTGCTTTCCTCAAACTACTTAAATGTTTTTCTAAATGAAGTATGAAAAAGCATACATAACATTGATTACTTGTCTTATTTCTAAATGAGTTGTGTTATGGTGTTGAGCTGCCTTCCTGCCTTTAAATTGAGCTAGTAGTGAAGTGGTCTACATATATCAATCCATAAATCAATTGCTTCCTTCACTTCACATTTTCTCTTTTTTCTTCTTCTAAATAAATATACAACTTACTAAATTTTATCTTTTGCACCCAGGTTCCGTCAAATCTTGAGCTACGTGGCTGTCTTTAGCAGCCTAAAAATTCAGCTAGCTAGTGGGTGAACCAGATACACAGATCAATACACAAAGCATCTCCAGAGGTTTCTCATTTTCTTTCAAATTTCTCCTTTTAAAGATGATTTCTTTCTTTGTATAATTTTGATCTCTAGGGCTCATCAACAGTTAAAAAGTAGCGCAGAAATGTGACTTCATGAGTGCCTTTGTGGTTGAGGGTTTGAATGCATTCATTTCTTCACATAGCGTCTAGGTTTCATTATCTTTGGAACCTCCATTTGTAGTGCACTGATTCTGTTCTCTTCCACGTCCATCTCTTCCCTAACCGAATGGTGAACTGCTTTCACTTTTACTCTCTATTTCTTTTCATTAATAGAAGTTTGTGGAGAACTGTAGTTTCATTAATAGAAGTTGGTGGAGAACTGCATAGTTCTTGACTTCGGAGTTGGAATTTTACAGGGTTTTACTGATGCTGTTGTTGATTTTGCTTTTGAACTTGAGTTGCTGTTAACTTGTAGGTATTATGTATATACACTCAATTTATTGAAATGGTAGACAAGTTTGACTTTATGTAGTAACACTTTGATAACTTTTATGCTCCTTTTGGGTGTGTTTAGTTGTTGGTGGGGGAGACAGGAAAAGTTTTTCCACACCTCATTTGGTTCAACACAAAAATTTCCACTCCTCCCATCGTCTCAAAAACACGCTTGGGAAACTCCATTTTGGTTCTACTTTTTTCTGTAATTACAACAACCCAACTGAATATCACTAGAGTAGAGAAGAGACATTGCCCCTACTCGAAAGTAGAGAGGCTATTTTCAAGAGACCCTCGGCTTAAGCTGCATAGATATAAAAGATAATAGGCGATATATAAAGTAAAAAAAACACAAAGCACACAGAGGCAAGCAAGAAACTAGAGTTAGCGAAGGGAAAGTAATGCAAACAAAGAGCACCAAGAAAACGCGACATACAAAGCACACAACAAGTACAAGAAACAACCCTCTAGCCAAAGGCGAATCACTTTGTTCCAACTCTTAGGTCCACCCCTTCCCCTACTTCCACCCACCAACGTAAGCATCTCACATCTTTGCTCTGGGGCGTCAACATTCTCTTGTAGCTTATCTTCCACGGGTGCTATGGCTACTTGACCTTGGATAACCTCATTCAGAATCCTATCCAGCCTCGTCTGCCCACACACACATCCACTGTAACATCTGTATCTCTGCAGCATGCAGACGAATGTGGGTTTTTTAACCACCTAGCACTCCGTCCCAAACAGCGTAGCTGGCTTACCTTTCATCCTAGGTGAAATCTTCTTTTCGCACAGGACCCCTGAACCTAACCTCCACTTAGCCCAAGACGCTCCAACATGATGCACCACATCTCCATCCAACTCCCCATCTGCGTCAATGACTGAGTCAAGATACCGAAACTTGTCAACCTTGGGCAGTGGGTGTGAATCAATCCTGACTTTCACCACTTCTTCCGTTTCACGACCGCTGAACTGACAATCCATGTATCCAGACTTGGTCCTACTCAAAGTCCTCCCGGGAAAGGCACCAAAGTTCCAACTTTTCGTCTAGTCGTTCGTGGGTATTGTCGATAAGCACAATATCATTAGCAAAAAGCATGCACCATGAAACCTCTCCTTGAACTCCTTGCGTCAGGACATCCAACACCAGAGCGAACAAGAAAGGTCTAAGGGTAGACCCTTGGTGTAACCCCACCTCTATCGAGAAAGGTTTTGAGTCGCCCCTAATAGTCTTTACCCTAGTCCTTGACCCACCGTACATATACCAGACCCCACGAATGTATGCGGTCAGAACTCCTCTCCACTCAAAACACCTCTGTAGGACCTCCCTTGGCATGCTATTGTACGCCTTCTTGAGGTCAATAAAGACCATGTGAAGACCCTTCTTCCTAGCCTTGTACTCCTCCATCAACCTCTGAAAGAGGTGGATGGCCTCTTTTTTCGATGTGTGGAACCAAATCGGTTCTCGGAAATGCATACCCCCTTCCGCAACATATACTCAATGACTTGCTCCCAAACCTTCATAGTGTGGCTAAGAAGTTTGATGCCTCTGTAATTCTCGCAATTTTGAATGTCACCCTTACCTTTAAATAGAGGGACCAACACGCTTTCCTTCCACTCGTCAGGCATCTTAGCCATTCTGAAAATAACATTGAAGAGCTTGGTTAACCATACCAACCCATCGCGACGTGCATGCTTCCAAACCTCCACCAAAATTTCATCCGGCCCCAAAGCTTTCTCACTCTGCATTCCATGGATGACCCGAACCATTAAAAAACATTTTACCCCAATGTTTTCTTGAAAATGTATTTTTAATAGTGAAGTAGCAGTAAGTCAATGCAACTTTTGACACTCATCAGGGGTCATCTACAAACAATTGCTCTAAGTTTTAAACATAGGGGTCAGGCTACGTACATGATTACATGTGGGGCCTGAATTAGGGGTCTATTCGGAAACAACCTCTCTACTTTTGAGTAGGGATAAGGTCTGCGTATACACACCCTTCCATATCCTACTTTTGTAGGATTTAACTGGGTTGTTGTGCAAAATTTCCAAAAAATGTTATACGCTTTCATTGCCAATGGAGTTAAAAGAGTCATTTTTGATAATGTTTTAGCTTCGTGTAAATAATGGACTTAACTTTGTTTGTTGGTTTCTAACGCTATAATAACCTGCATACATTTATCTGCATATCACTGGGTTAAAATGAGGTGACTACCGCATAGAGTTCCGTGACGGTGCCGAACTGCCTTCCTGCCTATAAATAGAGACATTAGTGAAGTGGTCTACAGATATCAATCCATAGATCATATGCTCTTCTCCAGCGGTTTCTTCTCCTCCAAATTCTCTCTCTTTTTTTCCCTATATAAATCTTCAACTTACTGAAGTTTATCTTCACTTCCAGGTTTCATTAAATCTTGACCTCTGTGGCAGCCTTTAGCTCCCTATTGATTCGGCGAAGCTAGGTGAAGCAGATATACAGATCATTACACACAGCAGCATCTCCAGAGGTTTCTCCTTTTCCTTCACAATATCTTTTTTTCTTCTAAATAAATCTCTTAAATAAATACTGAATAGGTTTTGTTTTCAAACAACAAATTTAGCCATGGAAATGGAAGATGTCTATCCTGAAGTTCCGGTTGAGATGACCAAGCTTTTCCATGCAATTGACCGACAACTTTATTCAATCCTGGTTTTCAATCTCCAGTGTGATCCAAAGCTATCCATGCTGACAATTGCCTTTTGGATTTGGCTAGAACACATCACCCTCAAGGATGTTGTGACAAAAGTATTGTCATTGTCCTTCGAAATGATCGATGAACTCTTCGGGGAAGCTGTGATCTGCCTTGGATGCATTGCGAACACCATGTATCATTTCCCTAATGCACCAACTGAGCTTTTTCTCACTCAATATCTTTTGCGACAGCACTTTTGTCTCAAGTACGTATATGAAAACCAGGCCTCGGCATCTGCTAGGATCAAAAAGATTGTATCAGGAGTTTGTGTAAAGGCATTAGACGATCTCAAGGCAATGGCCATCAACAATAACACCCAGCAACACTTGGCTCCAAGTGAAGTGGCACTGATTGACTACTTCCTTGGTGAGTCCTCGTCGTCGTCTCAATCTGGTGGGGTGGTGCCTCGTCAAATGCCAACCATTAAGGCACCAAAAGGAAGGAGGACAATGTTTGCTACCTTCTCAAAGGGATTCCCAGTTTATGAAGAGGAGATCCGTGGGTTCTTCGGCAAGATGTTTGGTGACTGCATTGATTCCATCATCATGCAGGAAGTGAATCCTGGTGAGCTGCCACTCTATGCCCTCATTGTCTTCACCACTCCAGGTATACTTGACTTCATCCTCAAAGGCACTGCAAAAGCAAAACTCTGCATTGGCGGAAAACAGGTTTGGATGCGCAAGTCTGTCCCAAAAACTTATTAAATCCATCTCTCTCCAGCATCTACCGCCCGTGCGTTTTCTCAACTGTTTTGTCTTGTTTTACTTTTTACCGTGTGATGCCCGTTCATCGTGGCACTTTCTCGTTTCGGTTTCTTGCTTGTGATTTAGCCCCGTGTATGGTTGTCGTTTCCAGATGTAACAATGGTATGTAAACTGGTTTGATCGAATAAAAATATATCCAAACTCTAGAATGGATATTTGCTATTTTCATCATATATGTATTTTTAGTATATTCTAAGTACATTCTGTGAATCGGTGGGTTAGGTTCATAAAATATATAGTATTTGTGAATGAGTGATATCACTTCTTCCCTGATTTTCCATATTCATTTTCTATACATTTGAGAATCCAATTTTTTTTACAGTTTTTTTTAAGAGTTTGAACTCTATTTGAAGTGTTGATGTCATTTGGTTGAGAAACTTATCCTATTTACGGTGCATTGCTTTGTCCGTTTTTTTCACTTTTCAAATTTATGCATTTACGATGTATTTCGGTGGCTCTTAATAAAAAATAGTAATATTTTTGCCTTGGGAATTGTTGAAAGAAGAACAGTTTGTTACACTAAGAAACAGAAAAATATTATTTTATAAATATGACACTCCAAATTTTAGCCAACCTCGTTCGGTCCTCCAGATTATTAATGTTTTTTTATTAAAAAAATGCAAGTAGTTCTAGCTAAAAAAATCGGTTACAATATTAATCTTAATTTGATTTATTATCACCATAAATCCTAGATCTAAACACAATTCTAGTTCCTTACTCTTAGAGCTTGTTTTTTAGGGTTTGAACTCTTAACTTCCAGTTCCTTCCAGTTTCTTCCAGTTCTTCCAGTTTCTTCTAGCCAGTTCCAGTTCCTTTCAGTTTCTTCCAGTTTCTTTCAACTATTCTCATTTTTTCCAATTTTTTCTACTCCTTAACCAATTACTCTAAAAACGATATATTTTAATGTGATTATTTTTTCGATACATTGGTAAAAATTTGATTTATGACAACACTAGCAAGGTAAATACGATACTTAAAACACGTTTGACTTTAAATTCAAATCTAATTTCTAAGTTTTGCTATTTTGACAAATAAACATCTAGCGTGTATTTTTTTTAGAATCATTAAAAAACTAAAAATTAGAAGGGCATTTTTTCATAGGGGGTGGACACGGTCCCTGACGGTTCGGTATTTTTAAAGAACTTGTACTATACTGTTACTATTCAAATGGTTCGGTACAGTTTTGGTTTTAGGCCTAAACCCATTCGGTACCATGTCGTTCCGTAACGAGATGATACCATGCCATACTAATATTAAAGCATTCAACAAATTTTTAAAAAATTTAATCATAGTTCGTTGTCGCTCTCCCTCGGCTCTCGTTTGCCCGTGGTTAATCTACCGTCGTTTTGAGGTGAGTACGTGGAACCCCAACGTTAGAGTATACTCTTAGGTTTGAAACCGATGTTCGTACCGTTATGTTGATTGAATTGCATGAAACTTGTACGAATCACATGTTGAGAGATTTGGGTCGTTTAATGGGAACGAGTGGAAGCATGATCTTTGCATTGAATGATTGTTGGATATGTTTTTCGCGATATAGTAATCACGTTTTATCGTATGATTTGGTTGGAATTGAATTTGGGACTCGGAAACAACTTTGGACAACCAGGTTGTAGTCGTCAGACGTATGTTATGTTATGAATTCTTCCAATTTTGAATTCAACGGTGAAACCAGGCTAATCCAGCACGCCAAAGTTCATGTTATGTGGTGTTGATCCAACACTAGGAATAAGGTAAATATACTTAGAGGAACTCTAGGACTGACTCAGTATGAACATAGTAAAGAGTAAGCCATGTGGAGTCTTCTGGTCTCAATAGCTAAGCGGGTAAAAATATGCGTATCCTTGAACTGCCAGGTGATCCATCAGGTAGGGATCCACCTACCCAATAGAGGACACCTTTGTTGGTTGAGCATGATCCGCTGATCGAGTGAGAATAATCATGACTCCGAAAATAAAGTAGTAGTTCTTAGTCTAGAACAGATTATATGAACATGTTTTTGGTGATCCACCAACCTCAAAAAATCCATAGGTTTATTGAGAATGGAAATGGGCAAGTGCTAGGTAAATTATGAAAATCCTTGTTGTGTGATGTATATGTTGATTGCATGATATCACATGACGTTAGATATTTCTCACTTAATGACATTGTTGAGCGTGTACTTTATTTGTTTGTTACACGTAGGTAATCAAGGACATGATGGACCTACAGCCGATCCCGAAGGGCAATGAGGATGAAGAAATGTAGGGTGGTCTAATTAATGATTTGGAATCACTATCTGTTTCTAAATAAGTTATTACATTTTCGGGCATAAGTCCCAAGTTGTGTTTGATTAAATAACATAAGCTTTTGCAGTGTTTGGATTTTTACTCTGATGTTGGATTTTATTATAAGAATTGTTTGGATGTTTTAAATTCTTTGAAAATAGTGCGTGTTTGGACACCAGATTAATAGCAACTGTGTTTGCTAATCTATATGTTCGGGTTATGCGGATTGAGGTGTGACAATTATACTACGTCCTCGGCACTGCTAATGGCCGAGGCCAAGCACGCTACACATGGTTGAGGCTCACTCCAAAGAAGAGGTTGAATGGCCAACTTCATGCCCGAGGAGGACGAGGCTGACCACACTATTGATGAGAAAATGAAGAGTGCATGTTGTTGCGAATTGGGCATCAATCCTCTTTAATAATGAGCATGATTATTTACAATTTATTTTCTCTCTCATCCAGAAAATTTTTATTTATTTGTATATTTTTATTGTTTATTTGATAAATCAAAATATTCGTGTTATCTCTTATTTTATAAATTTTTTGACGTAATTTCTTATTATGTAAATTTTGTTTTTTTATTTTTATACCGATATTTAAATAAAATAATTTTGAGAAGTGTGAGATTTTTCAAAAATTGCAATCTAGTTTTGAGGGAGGGAGAACATGCCTTTCTTAGTTTTCAAAAAAAGAAATCACGCTTGATAAGATTAAAAAAATATAAAAATACTAAAATGGGAGCCCCAACTCTCTTAAGAGCAAAATTGAAGTACAATGACAATGTGATTTAAAAGTACGCATTGAAAGTGTGATTGGGAAATTGATAATTATGTCAGTATGATCAGTCAATCGTCTGTGAACTGCAATGACACTCTTGTGGTTGGCGATGACAAATGATGATAGTGTGGCAGTTGCAATATGATAATATGTTGAGTGTGACAATGTAACAACGACAATGTGACTCTAATTTAGTATTTTTATAATTTTTTACTTTAGGGAATTTTCTGAAAATTTGTAATCTAGTTTTACATGCCCAATAAATCTAGTGATATCATTTTTACAAATTTTATTTAATTGAAATTAAAAAAATAAGGAGCAGTAATACGTTTGCGTAGTCTGCTTCTTCTCCAACAAGCGATTGAAGGAGCTTTTCATGCTTTCTGGTAAGAATTCTTTGCGCGTTTGTATTCTAATCCGTACACCTATTAATGATATCAAGACTCTTCTCAATTCTCAGTTAATTACTGATAATCAGGCTTAGCAATTTGCTATTGGGCTGCAGAATCCACCGCAGTGAAAAGTTGCACTGTTTCATCAGCGGCGTAGGTCAAATTTCTATTCTCTATTTATCTTCATTAATGGAGCTTATTCGAGAACTGTAATTCAATGAAGCTTGGCACTTGGGTGTATAGTAAGGAGATGAATTAAGAGATAGTTGCTGTATTTTTTCCCATTAATGAAATACAGTTTTCCATTAATCAACCAAAATTGTTTGCTTGTTCCATGAAAAGGTGATCAGTTTCATTATTTCAGTAATTCTATTTCTGGTGATGTTCTGTATATTGCGTTCAATTAACGGCTGATCAAGAGCAGTGTGCAGCTTTAGCGTTTTCAAAGTTAATCTGCCCTATTAAAAAATAATGTTACTAAAAATGTTGTTTCCAAATAAGCCATTGCCATTTTCATAGTTTTTATGCCTTTTTATTCCCAATAGAATACTTTTCCAGGTATGCCCCTCACCTCTCTACTTTCAAGTAGGGGCAAGGTTTGCGTGCACACACCCTCATTCCTCAGATCTTTGTACTTTTTATTATTTTTGTTTCTGCACACACACACACACATACTCACACAAAGAGATATTGTACAACTAAAGTTCCTCTATGCTCCTTCTCATAAAGAACTTTGTACTATACTTGTTTATATGTCTCAAAATAAACTTTACAGTTCACACTTCTCTCATTTTCTTTTAAGGAAGGAATATGTGGTTCACAACATTTGTCTCTCTTCTAACCAAATTCCTGCCAATCACTTTTCAACAATTAACTTTGTGAAGTCAAATTGGGAAGTTTTTTATGGGACACAGATAGTATTTGCTTACAATATTTTGTGTCTATTCTTGATTTATGCTGGTGAAAGAATATGGAATGGAATTGTTACTCATGGAATAATTACCCAAGTTACCATGTCTTCATATCTTCAACTACGTAACTGAAGCTCCTAGGGTTACAGCGCGTGGCTGCCACTGCCAGCCTCTTGGTTTTGAATGTTATATCAGTGCGACCCAATGCATGGAAAATACCAAAAACTTTGTACCAAAATAAAAAGACTAGGCCAAACTCGGAAACTTTGTGTAAGATGATCTCATCTCATTGGTTTCAGTTTGGATTTATTTGAGATGATTCAAGATCACTGAGGCCATTTTTACATAATTAATGTTAAGCTTCCATAATCATTGCTGGGTTTAACTAAATACCAAGTTTAGATTATGTATACACATGCATGCCTTATGGCATTTTTCAGCAGTTGCGAATCCGTAGAGGAGCAACCGAGCAAGAGTGATGAAGTTTGCCCTAGTTTTTGTGTATTTATTTTGGCATAATGTAGGTATGTAGCTATGTATTAGTATGTTACCCTCGTTTTACAATGTGCCGCCTTAGGTAGCTAGGCTAGATTTTACACAACCATAAACAACTACTTGATTTTCCTTTTTTAAATTGGAATTAGTTGTATTTGGTCAAATTTTAAAGCACCCAATAGTGAACCAAAACCTTAACAATATATCAAAAATTGTCATTAAACTACTTTAATTTTTTTCCAAATGAAGTGTGAAAAAGCATACATTGATTGCTAAACTTATTTCTAAATGAGTAGTGTGACCGTGTTGAGCTGCCTTCCTGCCTATAAATTGAGCTAGTAGTAAAGTGGTCTTCATATATCAATCCATAAATGAAATGCTTCCTTCATTTTATCTTTTTCCTTCTTCTAATAAGAGTCTGTTCTTTTGGGTTGGAAAAATTAACGTCCAACTCCTTCAAGTTCCTTCCAACTCTTTCCAATTTATTCCAACGACTTAAAAAAAGTATTTATATATGATGAATATACAATAACATTATATATTCAAATTTATAACATACCACCTCAAACACGAACATGGATGAATTCTTTTTTATTTAAAATTAGAGTTTTCTTACATTTTTATTTGAGTGATCATTTAATTGAATGACTTTTACTCTATGTTGCTCTTCATTAATTGAGCTTGGCCGAGAACTGTAAATCGTTGAAGTTGGCACTTGATGTATAGTAAGGAGATCAAGATAGTGGCTTTTTTCCATTAATGATATTTACATCCATGTTTGTGTTATTTGGGTGTAGGATTTTTTTATCTCTAAAACAAATTGGCTCATTCATTAAGATGAACAAATTGAAGTTTATCTTTTGCACCCAGGTTTCGTCAAAACTTGAGCTGTGTGGCAGTCTTTAGCTGCCTATGAATTCAGCTAGCTAGCGGTGAACAGGATACACAGATCAATACAAAAAGCATCTCCAGAGGTTTCTCCTTTTTCCTTCAAATTTCCCCTTTTTAAAGATGACTTCTTACTTTGTATGATTAAGATATGAGTCTCCTTGACAGTTGTAAAGCAGTGCAGAAATGCGACTTGAGTGCCTTTCTGATTGAGGATTTGAAAACATTTTTTATGTTAATTACTGATAACCAGGCTCCGCAATTTGCTCTTTTTGGCTGCAGAATGCACCGTCATTATCATTAGTGGTGCACTGTTTCAATTATCTTCCACATCCATCTCTTTCATATCCCCATGGTGAACTGCTTCCACTTTTACTCTATTTCTCTGCATTAGTTGAGCTTGGTCTAGAACTGTAATTCATTGAAGCTCGGAACTTGATGTATAGCAAGGAGATCAAGATAGTGGCTTTTTTCCATTAATGAAATTTACATCCATGTCTGTGTTACTTGGGTGTAGGATTTTTTTTTAATCTCTAAAACAAATAGGCTCATTCATTAAGATGAACATGAGAGGGAATTCCAGTTGTCCATTAGTTACCGTACCCCCCTCCCCCTTGCCCCTAATTTTGTTCTCAAATGTTCTTTATTCTGAATTTGTATTATTCTTCCTATTTAATATTGTCATCATAAATTGAAAGTGATGCTTTCATAGCTACATTTATGATTTGGTTATCTTTTTATGATGAATTTATATTCAGATCAGTAATGCTTTGTTTTAGGTTTATTAAGGTCACTTTTTACTTCCTCTGCCCAATAATAATTAACTTCCCACTTTCTTTTTTGGGTTGCAGACAAATTGTCTTCCCATTTCTTTATTTGGCAAAAAAAGCATTAAATGACTAATTTACCCCACCTTCATATAATTCACACCACCCATTCAGTGATACTCTCAATCCTTTCTGAATTCCTTCTCCCTCTCTCGCCTCTGAGTCTTAGTCCACATTTACCATTCATCAAAATGGAGTATTTAATGTCTGGTTAACCATGCCTCAAACTCGCCTTGGACTACTACAAGGCGAGTTTGCAAACTGAAGACGCAGGGCTGAGTGCACGGCCATCTCTGAGTGCCGCACTGAGCGGTAAGAGACTGTTCAATGGTAACTAAGGGTACCTAGAACTCCAAAAGGACCAAATCAGCACATGCTCTATCTGTGGCTTCAAGTAGCAAGCCTAAGCCTTTGAGGCACCAATCTCTGCGGGAGGAATCATCCGGGAGAGTGTTGGTTCATTCAAGAACTGTGCTTGGGATGCGGAAAAGCAGGACATTTCCCGAGGGACTGCCCTACCAATCGGGGACCAGCCTCTTCTAAGTTTCTTCTTTAGATAATCAATGATCATGTTTTTATCTTTCATTCTTCAATAAGTTCAATTTTAATCTTCTTATCTAATTGCTTCAATTTGTTTGATTCTCTAATATTCTTGTATGTGTTTTCAATCCTCTTACAGGTCCAGAGTTCCACCTTATGTTCTGAATAAAGAAAATGGGACAAGGGAGAGTGCACCTGAACCTGGAATTTTTTATTTGAGCTGCACCTGTATTTTGCCTTAAGTCTCTGAAAGAGAGATCACATAATAGACCTGGAGGCCGTAGTACACACTTGAACTCACCAGCAAAACCCAAACTCCAATCAAATCTCCTCAAGAAAGCCATCAAGATTTTGTATCTCTGTGATGCTAAGGTCGCCGATGTAGTCTAAAGAAAACACACGAGATTTGGTTTCTCTTGATTGATGGGGGTGGGCCGCTGGGGTTTGGATCAAAGTGGATGGGGGAGAGGCATTATAGGAAAGTCAACACATAAATCTTTGTACTAAGTCAAACTGGGAACTTAATTTGTGGACGGAGGGAGTATCAAAGTTAGAAGTATGTGTATCACCCAAAGTATAGGGGTCAGGCTGCATATGTGATCACCTGTGGTGCTTGAGCCAGGGGTCTCTTTGGAAACAACCTTTCTACTTTCGAGTAGGGGTAAGGTCTGCGTACACATACCCTCCAAGACCCTACTGTCTAGGAACCAACTCAACTAAAAGCTCAAGCTTGTGGTTGTGGCCTAGGAAAGATTTTATATACTCTAACACGCCCCCTCTCGTGCAGGCGTAACTTCTTTGAGCCTTGCACGTGAAACCTTAATTTTTTAAAAAAAAATTGGGGGGCAATGAGTTTTGAACTCATTTTCTTTTCTTTTCCCTTTCAAATTCCGTGAACCAAACTTAGTGTTAGTGTATAGCTTTGGCATTTTGAAAATGTTATCTACGAGTAGTGTTCAACTTCATTGTTTTCAAAGATAATCTTTTCCATAAAAAATAATTCAAAACACTAATTGAAAAAGTTGTTCTCAAATAAGGCCATTGTCATTTTTATAGTCTTGATGCCTTTTAATCTCAACAGGAGACTTGCCCAGGTATGCCTCTCATTCCCGAGATCTGTGTACTTTTTATTCTTTTGTTTCTTCACGCACATGTATGGATTTACGAATATGCACAATTGCACACACACACACACACAAAGAGATATTATACAACTAAAGTTCCACTAGGCTTCATCCCGTAATTAACTTTATACTTTCCTTATTTATATATATCCCAAAATAAACTTCACACTTCTCTCATTTTCTCTTAAGGAAAGGAATATGTGGTTCACAACATTTGTGGTTCTTCTAACCAAATTCCAACCTAAAAAAACAAATTCGGCCGGAAAGGTTGGTTGCAAAGGAAAACAGCTTTAGCAACTTTGAAATTTATGTCACTGTGGTGCTGGTTCGCATAGCTCTTCATTCGGTCTTGGGTTGTTTTGAGATTGTCCTGTAAAAGTCTCAAAACATTGTCCCTGGCCTAGTTGTTCTGCCAGTTCTGCAATCAGATTTTTACGTCAAACAAAAGGATGAATTACTGGTGGGTCCCTTCCGTAAACTACCTTGAAAGGAGTCAATTGAGACAAAGTTTGAAATCGCGTATTGAACGAGTACTCCGCCCAACACAGGAACTTGCTCCATTGGCGTGGCTGTTCATGGGTGAAGAACCTCAAGTATGCTTCCAAATAGTGATTGACAACCTCAGTTTGACTGTCCAATTGGGGATGATAGGAGGTGCTCCTCCTCAAACGAGTTTGACTCAACCGGAACAATTCCTGCCAAAACATGCTGAGGAAAAGAGGGTCCCTATCTGCAAGGATGGATCAGGGAATTTCATGTAGTGGGACCACCTCTTCACAAAAATGAGCTGCAACTGTTTTGGCAGTGTACGGGTCACTCAAAGGGATAAAATGGCACTACTTACTCAGGTGCTGGTAGCTGTTGTAAACTTGTAATAGCCCTGCAGGAAATAGAGCCGTTTGTTGGCAACTGTGGCACTGTTGGACGAATGTCTTAACATCTGCTTTCATGTTGGGCCAATAGAAATTACCAGTAAGCCGTTTCAATGTCTTGAGGAACCCTCCATGGCCCCCTGATGGCGTGAGGTGAGCCTCTTCGATCAATTTGGCGAGAGCCGGAGGAACACCCTCGATAAAACAACCTGCCATTTACCTTAATATACACAGGAATAGCAGTAGGATCTAACTTTAACTCATCCAAAATTTGCTTTGTAACTGGGTGTCCTGCTGCAAGGAATCTTCAAAATTCAAAAAGTCGAGGCATTGGCACCACTAAATTAAGGAGCTCAGCTTGGTGGGGGCAACGAGATAAAGCATCAGCCCCTACATTCTCCTTCCTAGGTTTGTAACTGATACGGAAATCAAAGGGCAACAACTTGAGGATAAGATGTTGCTCGGTGTACCAAAAACTATGATGGTCTGTGTACAAAAAATGACGACCCAACAAGTAACTTACGGTCATAAGCTGATTGATGCCTGTTATAGTATGTTTATCCCTTGCTGTAAAAAGCAATTGGGTGCCCCTCCCGCATCAAAAATAGCACCAATACCATTCATAGGATCATCACATTCCACCAGAAGTTCATTACTAAACCTTGGGAGACGTAAAAAAGGATCACTAGTAAGGGCAACTTTCAAAGTCTCAAAAGCGTGCTGACTTCTACAATTCCATTTAAATGCATTTCTTCTTAGTCAACTCAGTTAATGGCTTGGCAATGATTCCATAATTCTGTACAAACCTCCTGTAGTAGTTAGTAGTAGCCTGTAAGCCCCAAGAAGCCACGCAGCGATGTGACATCCATAGGAGTAGCCCATTCCTCCACTGATCTAATCTTTCTCAGGATCAGTTTCTATCCCCCGAATTGAAATTTGATGGCCGAGATATGCCACACGCGAACACCTAAAATCACATTTTTTATGGTTTGCATTTGGCAAAGTATTCATGTCGTTGTAATACCTGAAGTACCTGGCGGAGGTGGACAAGATGCAACTGGGAGCTGTTGCTATAATCTAGGATATCGTCAAAGAACACTAGTACAAATTTCCTTAAATAACTATGAATATATCATTCATAGCACACTGAAAAGTAGCAGGAGCATTAGTCGATCCTAAAGGCATTACCGTGAATACATAATGTGCGTTGTGAGTACAAAAAGCTGTTTTTGGAATGTCACACTCTCGTACCAAAGGTCTATTTTTGAGAAGTAGATTACTCCGTGTAGCTCATCCAGCAACTCATCAATATTGGGTATTGGGTATTTGTTCGGAATGGTAATCTTGTTAAGGGTGCGATAATCTACGCACATGTGCCACGACCCATCCTTCTTGCTCATCTGCCACACAATTCAATTCTTTTGGGAAAAGGGCAACGATATGGGCGAATGTTGGGTGGGGGGGTTGTTAGGCATATTATGAATGGCATGATTGTGGGGGCGTGTTGGTGGAACGTGTTTAGGTTCATCAAGTAGCGTATTCATTAAGCAACTCATTCAGATTCTATGGAAATTCTTCCTCTACCCCCATCTCAACTTTAGAGTTACCATCGACTTTAAACTAATGCTTGGATCAATTTTCGGGATCCCTTGCAGTTTATATTGCTTCCCATCTGCCCAAAAAATTAGAAACATTTCATTCCAGCTTGCTTGAAAGGTATTCAAGGAGGTTAACCATTTGATTCCAAGAATAATATCAGATCCAACTAGTGAAAATGTGTAAAAATCTTGTGTAAGAGTCAATGGACTTGCAAATCTGATTACACCGGATGATAAAGTCGTCTCCTATCTGTACCCCAATTGTCTGAACTGATGAAACATGAAACTTAAGTTGCTGCACAAGTTTGTTAGGAATGAAGTTGTGTGTTGAACTGCTATCAATAAACAGAAAAACTTCACGCCCATGTAATTTTCCACGTAATTTCATTGTTGCGGAAGTTGGCCTTCTTAGAGTTGCATTAAAGGACACTTCCTCATCAACGGGTACCTGTTCGGTGTTTATCAAATTGCCATCCTCATCGACTTGCATCAAAGAGAGAATGATGAGGTCGAACGACGATGTCCCAGCCTAAAGGGATCGCCACAGTGCCACACTGGTAGCTAAGTCCCTTATCCCTGTGTTGCTGCTTCATTGAATTGTCTCTGCTAAATCTCAACACTGGCAACAACGGTGTTGAGCCTGAAGAGCTTGAGAACGTGAGTGGCCAGGGAGAATGAGATTGGATCGAGTTTTTTACCTCTCGGTTTAGATAAGTGAGAGAATCTGAAGCGGCAAATCGGCCAGAGCCCATCTGATTTGTCTCGAAACGCGGAGGTGAATCCCGTTTCTCAAACTTGATTGCTAAACTAGAAGCCCTGAGCACAAATTTGGATTTATGAATTCTGACCTCTGACCTTAGGATGAGTAACGAGCACTCTGATACCAAATGACAAAAACCTGTTAGAATTAATATAGGATCTAAAATAAAACTGAATAGAACTCTCCTTCCCTTCTCTCTGTAAGAATCTCACCGATAGAAAGGAATAGAAGCCAAGAGAATTGCAAGGTTACTGAACGGTGATTAATTATCTGCGTATCTCAGCAATAGAGAAGCTGGGATATTTATAACTCTGTAACAAACTGATAAGGTCAAATAACAATCTAGGCTAACCTAGGGCTTCAGGACTCCTAACATCCTGAGAGTCCTTTTATTTAATGACTAGTGATGTAAATTAAAACCACAACGAACTACATTAAACACTACGAAGTAATTTAATTAAAGGTGGTAACGTGGCCTTCTGCTATAAATGATCCAGAAGGTAATGTGGCCTTCTGCTATAATTGTAGTACAACAACAACATTACCCCAGTGCTTCTACAGCTCCCGCACATTGTGGGGTAAGGGGGGTCGGATACGCAGTCTAACCCCTATGTTTAAAACATAGTGTGGCTGTTTCTAGATGACCAATGTTGAACGTCGAAAGTTGCATTGACGAACTGCTACTTCACAATTACTAGAAGCGCTGACAGTTTAGAGAGCCAATTTGCTTTATTCCATCATACCCCACAGCCAAAAAATAGTGAATCTTTAGGGGAATGGAAATTCTGTTATAATTGTAGTATAGTAAATTTAAGAATATGTGTATAATACAACAGTTTCAAATGCTTCTCTTGTTAAGTTCAAGATATGATGGGCACAAGATGTAAGTTATGACCTACATATAATGTGTCCAGTGCTGATGGTGCTAAAAGAGTCATTATTGACAGTGGTTTAGCTTTTGGTACATAATCGGCTAAATCAAAATGAAGTATTGACCTTCCTTTGCTTTTTACCCCGTGAGATGTTTTGGGTTTTAAATGAATCGAGAGTCTAACAAAACTACCCTCTGTTTTTTACAGGACTGACGCTGTTGTTGATTTTGGTTTTGTATTTTTCTGGTGGGTAGAATGTCCTAGAGTTACAATTTAACTTGTAGGTATTATGTATACACACCATTTTTTGAAAATATACTAGTAAAAATGGTAGGCATGTTTGGTTTTTTGTAGTAGCCCTTCGTTAGCTTTTATGTTCTTTTGGGGTGTATTTGGGGTGGGGCCTGGGGGTGGTGGAGGAAGGAAAATTATTTCCACACCTCATTTGGTTCAAAACATTTTTTGGGTGGGAGAACCAAAATTTTTCCACTCCTCTCCTCCCAAACACACCCTTGGGCGTTGGGGAACTCTAACATTCTGAATCTACTATTTTTGTAATTATTTAATAAAGTTAATTTTATTTTCTTACTTTGGAGAACCCGGAATTTCCAAGACCCATATTTTATATTTTTAACCAAAATGACACATCAAACTTCCATTGCTTCTTATTTTCTATGAAACTTTGGGTAGTAAATGCACCTATGTATCAAAGGTGGATATTGAGACCCTAACCCCTCTCTCTTATTACAGGGGTAAGGTTGTGTTCATATTGACACCCTAACCCCAATGGCGTTGGGATTAAACTGGGTTTGTTAGTTTTAAAACTATAATAACATGCGTACATTTATCTGCATATCACTGGGTTAAAATGAGGTGACTACCGCATAGATTTGCGTGACCGTGTTGACCTTCCTTCCTGCCTATAAATTAAGCTACTGGTGGTTGATCTACAGATATCCATTCATAAATCAGGTGCTCTTCTTCTTCAACGGTTTCTCCTTTTCCTTCACATTCTCTCTTTTTTCTTCTAAATAAATCTTCAACTTGCTGAAGTTTTTGTTTTTTGCTCATGTTTTTTTAAATCTTGTGCCCTATTATTCAGCTGGTTAGGACGTGAAGCAGATACACAGATCAATACACAAATCATCTCCAAAGGTTTCTCCTTTTCCTTTAAATTTCTCCTTTTGTAAGGTGATTTCTTTCTTTGTATGATTATGATCTCTGAGTCTTCACAGTTAAATAGCAGTGCAGAAAAGCAACTTCATAAGTTCCTTTGTGATTGAGGATTTGAAAACATTCATTTCTTCATATGGTATCTGTGTTACATACTCCTAAGAGTATAAGATGGTTTTTTATGTTACATTCTTTTATCATTTTTCCTATTTTGTGCCCATGGTTATGATTCTCAACCAGAAAATGTTTTGTAAATTTTCACCTCACTGTACTCAGTTTCTCCTTGTAGAGCACCTTTCTTTTTCTTGACTTTTTTCTCTTTTGTCATTTAGGTGGTACTTGGGAGTCGTGTCATGTGCGCATTTCATGTGAACAGGTTTTGTTTTCCAACCACAATTTTAGCCATGGAAGGTGACTATCCTGAAGTTCCAATTGAGATGACCAAGCTTTTCCATCGAATTGACCGTGAACTTTATTCAGCCCTGGTTTTCAATCTCCAGTGCAACCCAAGGGCATCTATGCTCGCAATTGCCTTCTGGATTTGGCTGGAACACATCACTTTAGAGAATGTTGTGACCAAAATATTGTTGTCGTCGTCCTTGGAAATGATCAATGGACTCTTCAATGAAGCGGTGATCTGCCTTGGATGCATTGCAAACACCATGTGTTATTTCTCTCATACATCAAGTGAGCTTTCACTCACTCAACATCTTTTGGGACAGCACTTGTCCCTCAAGTACTTATATGAAAACCGGGTCGTGGCTTCTGATGGGATCAAAAACATTGTATCAAGAGTTTGTCTGAAAGCACTAAAGGATCTCATGGAAATGGCCATCCACATTAACACCCAACAACACTTGGTTCAAAGTGAAATGGCACATATCAACTGCTTCCTTGGTGATTTGTCGTCTCAATCTGGTGGGGTGCCTCGACGAATGCCAACCATCAAGGCACCAAAAGGAAAGAGGACAATGTTTGCTACCTTCTCCAAGGGTATCCCAGTTTGCGAAGGGGAGATCCGTCTGTTCTTCGAAGAGATGTTTGGAGACTGCATCGATTCCATCTCCATGCAGGTAGTCAAGCCCAACGAGCAGCCACTCTTCGCCCTTGTTGTCTTCACCACTCCAGGAATAATCGACTTCATCCTCAATGGCACTGCAAAAGCAAAATTCTCCATTAATGGAAAACCGGTTTGGATGCGCAAATTTCTCCCAAAATCATAAGCCCTATCTCTCTCATGTCCTCAACCATTTACCGTGGGAGCGTTTCGTTTTTACCCTTTTGTCGTGTTTTACTTTTTACTGTGCGAAGCCCGATCATCGTTGCACTTTCTCGTTTCGGTTTCTAGCTTGCAATTAAGCCCCGTGTATGGTTGTCATTTCCAAATTTAGTAACATTGTGTAACCTTGTTTGATCGAATAAATATATTATATATCCCAAGTCCAGAATGTGTATTTGCTATTTTCATCGTATATGTATTTATAGTATATATTATATTCTAATTACATTCTCTAAATCGGTGCAAAAAAAATTGATGCGGGGCATCTAACATTTTAAGCTAAGAACTTGCAGATCTCACATGATCTGAAACATACTTTATGAGTTTTTAAAATTCATGGCAATTATTTCGACGGTACATTATGTCTATTTACAACAACAACAACCCAGTTGAATCCCACTACAGTAGGGTCTCTACATTCTGTCTATTTACCGTTAAAATTGAAAGTTCTCTTTTGTTGACCAATCAAACACCAAAAAATTACTCCTGGGCATTTCACATTTTTTGTAAAGTACTTAAGTCTCCTATTTTAAGATTTTACTTTGAATAATTATTATTTTTAATATATTTTAATAAAATTTTTCATTCTCTAAGTTAAATAATTACTCGTATTATCTTAGTTGTTAAAGAGTATTAAAAACCTTAGTCATGTTTTCATCACACAAAAAATACTCCCTCCGTCTTGTAGTTTGTTTTTTCAGTTTCAGTTTATAATATTTGGCTAAAATTATTTTCAACACAATTTATTTGAGAATTGGAGAAAAATTTAAAAATATAAAGTATTGTTTAAAAAACTTCATAGTACATCAAAAGTTTTACGGAATATAAGGTGACAAGACTATATTATTTTATCAAAGAGTAATAGAAATATGAAAAGAAATTGAATGAAATTTCATCTTGTGAATAGTAAACAATCTACTTAATTTAGGACGGATTGAGTATCATTTAAACTTTATATTTTTAAATAACTTAAGTATTTATAAAACTTTAATACATTTACTTTATAAAATTGGAGTATTAAATTACATTATTGGGCAAGCTACATATTTTATTTCCAAACATGAATTCATTTTAATTTTGAAATTTGCTATACATATTTTTTAACATTTCAATTGAAATGTTTAAAATTGTTATACATATTTCCAGTTTACAAATATTTAAATATTTATAAATACTTTAATTTATAAATAGTTTTTTAAATTTAAGATTTATAAGTACTTAAATTTTTTAAAAATAAAGATTCATATTCATCATATGGATTTTGAGACATGAAAAAATTAAATGTATTAGAGATTGTAATAAAATGATTTTTTTTCCTATTTTGAAGATAAAAATATAAGTACCCCAATCCATCATTTATTGTTCTTCTTGAGTTTGAACTCTATTTGAAGAGATGATGTCATCTCGTTAAAATATTTATCTTATTGAGTATTGACACACTTGTTTTACGCTAGAATTGAATGAAACTAAGTGTGTGAGAATTTCACTATTTTACCCTTAGGCTCACTATTACTTTGTCCTTTTTTCTCATTTTTAAATCTTTATGTGTTTACAATGTAAGTTTTTTTCCCCAAAAAACCATGCATTCCTTGGAACTTGTAGAAATAGAAAATTGCTTTAGGACGCTCCAATTTTTAGCTAATCTCAATAATGGGCAACACAAAACTTTTTATGAATAAAATGAATTTTTGGCCTATTTTGAGGATAAATATATAAGTGTTTTCCCAATGCATCATTTATTATTTTCTTGAGTTAGAACTCTATTTAAAGAGATATCATCTTGTCCAAATACTTATCTCATTGAGTACTAACTTATTTTTTTTACACTAGTATTGAATTTCACTATTTTACCCATAGGCCAACTATTACTTTGTCTTTTTTCTTAATTTTCAAACTTTATGGATTCATGATATACTCCCTCCGTCCATAAATAAAGTTCTCGTTGCGTGTTACAATATTTGACTAAAAATATTTTCAAATTACTTTATATGAAAAAATGGTATGGAATTAAAAAAATAAAAATTAAAATTTGAAACTAAATGAAAAGATCTACTTCCTCTGTCCCTAAATAGATTACAATTTTTTTTTCTCTCTTCTCTCGATAACTTTTGTTTGTTTACGCGATTTCATTAAGTATTTGATAAAATAAAATATTTTTGTCACATCTTGTTTTGTAGAACTTTTGACGTAGTATTTTAATATGTAATTTTTATATCTTATTGATATACCAATTTGTAAATAGAATGATTTCAAAAAGAAGGAAATTTTACTTCGTAACCCGCAATTTGTAATCTATTTAGGGACGGAGGGAGTATAAAACTAGAGCTGACATGACTATATTATTTTATCAAATAGGATATGAAAATAAGCCAACAAAGTGAATAAAGTTTAACGAACTTTGTAAATAGTGAACGTGAACTTTATTGCTGGACGGAGGGAGTACGTTTTTTTCTTTGAAAAAACTTTATATTCCTTGGAACTTGTAGAAATAGAATAATTGCTATATGACCCTCCAATTTTTAGCTAAACTCAATAATGGAAAACACTAACTTTTTAATGAATAAAATGAATTTTTTGTCCAATTTTGAGGATAAATATATAAGTGTTTCCCCAATACATTATGTATTGTTCTTCTTGAGTTTGAACTCTATTTGAAGAGATAATGTCATCTCGTTGAAATACTTTTTCTATTGAGTATTGATTGAATAATTTTTTTATGCTAGTATTAAATGAGATTAGTTGTGTGAGAATTTTACTATTTTACCTGTAGGCCAGCAATTGTTTTTTCTTTTTTCTTATTTTTCAAACTTTATGCATTTACGATGTACGTTTTTTCTTCAAAGAACTTGATTCCTTGGAACTTGTAAACATAGAATAATTGCTATAGAACCCTCCAATTTTTAGCTAAACTCAATAATGGGCAACACTAAATTATTTATGAATAAAGTGAATTTTTTGTACTATTTTGAGGATAAATATATAAGTGTTTTCCCAATCCATCATTTATTATGTTATTGTGTTTGAACTCTATTTGAAAAGATGTGATCTCGTTGAAATACTTATCTCATTGAGTATTGACTTACTTTTTTTACGTTAGTATATAATGAAAATACTTGTGTGAGAATTTCACAATTTTGCCCTTAGGCCAACTATTACTGTCCTTTTTTCTTAATTTTCAAACTTTATGCATTCACGAAATACGTTTTTTCTTTCAAAAAACTATGTATATTTTCAAATTTGAAGAAATAAAATGGTTGTTATAGGACTCTCTCATTTTTAGCTAAACTTAATAATGGCCAACACTTTTTTTATTAATAAAATGAATTTTTTGTTTTATTTTGATGATAAATGAATAATTGTTTTCTCAATCCATTATTTATTGTTCTTCTTCAGTTTGAACTCTATTTGAAAATATTATATCCTCTCCTTGAAATACTTTTCATATTGAATATTGACTGATTTTTTATTTACGCTAGTATTGAATGACATTAGTTGTGTAAGAATTTCACTATTTTACCTTTATGCCAATAATAACTTTGTCCTTTTTTCTTATTTTTCAAACGTATGCATGCATTTACTATGTACGTTTTTTTCTTCAAAAAACCATGTATTCCTTGGAACTTGTAGAAATAGAAAAATTGCTATAGAACCCTCCAATTTTTAGCTAAACTCAATAATGGGCAACACTAAATTATTTATAAATAAAATGAATTTTTTGTACTATTTTGAGGATAAATATATAAGTGTTTTCCTAGTCCATCATTTATTGTTTTCTTGTGTTTGAACTCTATTTCAAGAGATGTGATCTCGTTGAAATACTTACCTTATTGAGTACTGACTTAGTTTTTTTATGCTAATATTGAATGAAATTAGTTGTGTAAGAATTTCACTATTTTACCCTTAGGCCAACTGTTATTGTCTTTTTTTCTTATTTTTCAAACTTTATGCATTCGCGATGAACAATTTTTCTTTCAAAAAAACTCAATTATGGGCAAAACTAAATCTTTTATGAATAAATTGATTATTTGGTACTATTTCAACACTAAATTATTTATAAATAAAATGAAATTTTTGTACTATTTTGGGGATAAATTTATAAGTGTTTTTCCAATTCATCATTTATTGTTTTATTGTGTTTGAACTCCATTTGAAGAGATGTGATCTCGTTGAAATACTAATCTTATTGAGTATTGACTTACTTTTTTATGTTAGTATTGAATTAAATTAGTTGTGTCAGAATTTCACTGCTTTATCCTTAGGCCAACTATTACTGTCTTTTTTTCTTAATTTTCAAGCTTTATGCATTCACGATGTACGTTTTTCTTTCAAAAAAACTATGAATTTCTTGGAATTTGGAGAAATAGAATAATTGTTATAGGACCCTCCCATTTTTAGCTAAACTCAATAATGGCCACCACTATTTTTTTTATTAATAAATTGATCTTTTTTCAATTTTGAGGATAAATATATAAGTGTTTTTCCCAATCCATTATTTATTGTTCTTCTTGAGTTTGAACTCTATTTGAAGAGATAACTAGTATCACACCCGTGCGTTGCACGGGTTGCAATTACGTTGTAAATTTAAAGTGGTATCAAAAGGAAAAAAATACAACATATAATGAAATATAATATTTTTTTAGTATTGCAAAGTATCTATAAATTACAAATTTTGAAAACCCTCTTTATAAACTACATTAGTGGTACATTTTGTTGGGACATCCTCTGCGTTGCAAATAAGAATCTTCAGGCCATTACGATTTGTTACCCTTGAAACCGCAACATATAATTGTCCATGACTAAATACGGGTTTCCGTAACAATAATCCCACGTGTTTTAAAGATTGGTCTTGACTCTTATTAATTGTCATTGCATAAGAAGTAATCACGGGGAATTGTCTTCTTTGAAACTTGAATGGTATTCTTGCATCAGATGGTGTCAGTGATAGTCTTGGAATAACAACTTCTTGACCCATGTGTCTTCCAGATAAAATCTTTCCTTGGATCGAGTGATTAGCTAATCGAGTTACTATCAATTGAGTACCATTACACAACCCCATCGAATGATCAATGTTTCTTAGTAACATAATTGGGGTGCCTACCTTCAAAATGAGCTCATGATTTGGTACCTCGGAAGCACGAATCTTATTCAAGAACTCAGGAGGATGCAAGTCGTTAAAGAAATTCGAATTAGAGTCCGAGTTCTCAACCTTGTCGGAACTAAGATAAGTGCGTGATTCCTCATTGGGATTCAGCGATGTCATATAAAATTTTTTGATATAAAAATTATATAATTTACTCACCAATCAACAATACGGGGTCCACGCAAGGTAGTAACTTGATATCATCGAATGCCATGAATTGGTATCGAAAATTTGGAAAAAAGTCTGACGACAATTTTTGAATTCTGGTTTTTACACAAAATACCATCATAAAAGGATGAGAGGTTGTCTTAGTGTTCTGAAAGTTGCGCTGAACTTTGAACCGAGTTAAACCATAAACTTGATTTTCTTCAATTTCCTTTTCGAAGATTTTGATATTCTGATCTTTCATCTGTGCATGGATCCGGTTTCCCTGTAAATCAAGAAATAGTTATTTTTATTATAAAAACAATTTGTTTAATAAATAACAACGATTTTAAAAAATTCTAAAAAACCTGTTGATCATGAAAGATGACATCAAGAGATTCCGGTGTGCGATCATGCGCAGCAGTTCGATAAACTCTTACAGCTCGCACCATTACCATAAACAGGCCTAAACCATCATCAATTTTGTCCAAAGTTGACCACACGCATTGTAATATACGGTTTGTTTTAGAACTCAAGAAGAATATAGCGTTTAATCGTGAAAGGAAACGAATGGGTTGTTCCATATTATTCTCGTAAAAGGAAACGAATGGGTTGTTCCATATTATTCTCGTAAAAGGAAACGAAAAAGTATAATTGGTAGCACAAATTATACGAATTAATTATCAAAGAAAAGTTTACTTTCTTTGATAATGTTACGTAAGACTTAATAATCAAAGGAAATTCCGTATAATTGAGTAATTAATAGAGTAATTACTACATTTCTAATTATATTCATTAGCCATGAAAATACACGGTTTCCTTTAATTGTTTCTCGTGTACTGTCTAGAATACCGTACTTGTGTTTCCTTTTAAAGGATTTTTAATGCGTATGAATTATCTTACAATATTGTATAAATGTGTTTTCAAATAATTATCTTATTAATTATTTTTTACCAAGGCATGTAGCACGTTAAATCTAAATTATTAATAATTTTCGTTTTGTACTGTTTATTTATTAAACATACTCGGATTCTTTTTTTTAATGTAACCAATCATCTCCGTGGGAATAAATTAAAGAGAAATATATTTATTTATTGAGTAAAAAAGAATTTTATTGAGTAATTATTAGAATTTTATTTATTACCTTATTTATACCACGGAGTATCTACTTATGTAATATATACACACGGTTTCCTTTTTCCCATGTTTCAATGGGTCAAAAGAGAACGGAATGCAATAATTAATAGAGTAATTACTACCTTTCTAATTATATTCATTAGCCATGTAAATACACGGTTTCCATTAATTGTTTCTCGTGTTTCCATCCAACTAAAACGACCGTAGATTTAATTGAATCGCATAGATCAACGGCTGAAATCGTTAAGCTGATGGGCGGGAAATTTTTTCCCCTGCTTTTAAGTAGGGGTGAGCATGGTACGGTATTTAGCTCGTACCGATATCGTATCGAGTATTTCGGTTCGGTATGTGATTTTACTCCATACCGATCCCGATCCCGAAATATCGGTTTGGTATGGTTCGGGATGGTTCGGTATCGGTTTCAGTACAAATCGGGATAAATATACATAACTACTTTACACATTAAAATTTAACAATACCCCTTTATTTTTGAAAATTAAAAGTGAATTTAAATAAAAAAAAATATGAAAAATTAAAAAAATGAATATTTAAATGCAAGAGATACGTATCAAAACTTAGTTTATATTTCACAAACTATAAAAATGAATGACAACAAAGGAGTATTTCGAATCTTTGTGAATACTTTTATGTTCATACACAAAAATTATAACTCAAATAAAAGTATAATTTACACATCATAAAACTTGAACCAATTTTTTTTAAAACATTATTATTTAGTGAAGGAATATAAAAATATTACTCCGGGTCATTATTTTTTATAATATTTTAGAATATATGTTCGGTACGGGATTTTCGGTATGGGACGTCACGTCACCTCGTACCGTACCCGAATACCGTACCGACCATTCGGTTCGGTACGGTTCGGTTCCTTCTCAGTACTTTTTCGGTTCGGTATTTTTCAGTTCGGTATTCTCGATTTTTTCGGAAAATTTCAGTATCGGTTCAGTACTTGCTCACCCCTACTTTTAAGAATAAAGGATATCATCTCATTGAAATACTTTTGTTATTAATAAATTGATCTTTATGCATTTACGATGTGCATTTTTTTCCCAAAAAAATATGTATTCCTTGGAACTTGTAGAAATAGAATAATTGCTATAGGATCCTCTAATTTTAACCTAAACTCGATCAATAATGGGCAACACTAGTTTTTTTATGAATAGAATTTATTTTTGGTCTTATTTTGGGGAAAAATATTTAAGTTTTTTCCCAATCCATCATTTATTGTGTTTTTTTAGGCTAGTATTGAATGAAAATAGGTGTGAGAATTTAACTATCTTACCCTCGCCTTTAGCCAAATTTTACTTTGTCTTTTTTTCTTCTTATTTTTCAAACTTTAACCATTTACGATGTACTTTGTACGTTTTTTCTTTCAAAAAACTATGTATTCCTTGGAACTTGTAGAAATGAAATAATTGCTTTAGGACCCTCCAATTTTTAGCTAAACTCAATAATGGGCAACATTATATTGTATGAATAAAATCAATTTTTTATCCTAATGTGAGGATACATATATAAGGGCCCATTTGGCGAGTTTCGGAGATATGATAAGATAGGAGTTTTATAATCTGGAAGAAATGATATGAGATTTAAAATTTGAACCAAAATTGTTTGGGGAAAATAGAAAACAACTACTCTGAAGGTTATAATCGCAAAAGACAGATCTCTGTGTGCCACTAGGGACATGGCGGACGAAGCTCCTCCACTGCTGCCGGAGATAGGGCCGGCATCGCCAGGAGAAGACTTGCAATAGAAGAAGCAGATTTCGATTTTTATAGCGGGATAATTTCCATATCTCCAGATTTAAAATTTGATATCTTTTTTTTACTCACGAAACATTTATTTTAGGATCTTTATATAGGGGATATCCAAAGCCAAAGCGGTTTGGCTCACCAAACATCCATAAGTATTTTCCTAATCCATTATTTATTGTTCTTCTTGAGTTTGAACTCTATTTGAAGATATAATATCATCTCGTTGAAATACTTTTGCTATTGAGTATTGAATGACTTTTTTTACGCTAGTATTGATTGACATTAGTTGTGTTGGAAGTTCACTATTTTACCCTTAGGCCAACTATTACTGTCTTTTTCTCTTATTTTGCAAACTTTATGCATTATCGAGGTACATTTTTTTTCTAAAAATACTATGTATTCCTTGGAACTTGTAGAAGTAGAATAATTGCTACAAGACCCTCCAATTTTTTGTTGAACACAATAGTGGGCAACACTATTTTTTTTAATAAAACAAATTTTTGGTCTTATTTTGAGGAAATTAACAAAAATCCACATCCATCGTTTGTTGTTATTTTGAGTTGGAACTCTATTTGAAGAGATGATGCCATCTCCTTGAAATACTTATTACGTATTGACTTACTTATTTTTATACTAGTATTGAATGCAAATAGTTGTGTGAGAATTTCATTATTTTACTCGTAAGGCAACAATTTCTTTGTCTTTTCCTCCTATTTTTCAAACTTTATGCATTTACGATGTGCATTTTTTCCCAAAAAAATATGTATTCTTTGGAACTTGTAGAAATAGAATAATTTCTATACGATCCTCTAATTTTAAGTTAAACTCAATAATGGGCAACATTAATTTTTTATGAACAGAATTTATTTTTGGTCCTATTTTGGGGAAAATATATAAGTTTTTTCCCAATCCATCATTTCTTGTGTTTTTTTAGTTGGAACTCTATTTGAAGAGATGATGTCATCACGTTGAAATACTTATTTTTTAGGCTAGTATTGAATGAAAATAGGTGTGAGAATTTAACTATTTTCCCCTTTAGCCAAATTTTACTTTGTCTTTTTTTTTTCTTATTTTTCAAACTTTAACCATTTACGATGTACTTTGTACGCTTTTTCTTTCAAAAAACTATGTATTCCTTGGAACTTGTAGAAATGAAATAATTGCTTTAGGACCCTCCAATTTTTAGCTAAACTCAATAATGGGCAACATTATATTGTATGAATAAAATCAATTTTTTATCCTATTGTGAGGATAAATATATAAGGGCCCATTTGGCGAGTTTTGGAGATATGATAAGATAGTAGTTTTATAATCTAGAAGAAATGATATGAGATTTAAAATTTGAACCAAAATTGTTTGGGGAAAATAGAAAACAATGTTATAATCGTTGCCGGACAGATCTCTGAGTGCAACTAGGGACACGGCCGGCGAAGCTCCTCCACTGCTGCCGGAGATAGGGCCGACGTCGCCAGGAGAAGACTTGTGATAGAAGAAGCAGATTTCGATTTTGATAGCGGGATAATTTCCATATCTCCAGATTTAAAATTTGATATCTTTTTTTACTCACCAAACATTTTTTTAGGAACTTTATATAGGGGATATCCAAAGCCAAAGCGGTTTGGCTCACCAAACATCCATATATAAGTATTTTCCTAATCTATTATTTATTGTTCTTCTTGAGTTTGAACTCTACTAGTATCACACCCGTGCGTTGCACGGGTCATTTTTATAATAATAAATCCAGATCATTTTTTAATGATAAATTTTTTTTAATGATAAAAAATGAGATGCAATAAAATATAGAGATTATATTATTTTAAGGTACAGAACATCAATATTTTACAAATTTCGAAAGACTTCTTTATAGACTACATTATTTGTAGTCTTTGTGGGAGTATTGTCTTCATTGCATATCAGAATCTTCAATCCACTACAATTAGTTACTCTTGAAACTACAACATAGAGTTGTCCATGACTGAACACAGGTTTCCGTAACAGTAGTCTAACATGTTTCAGAGATTGACCCTGGCTCTTGTTAATCGTCATTGCATACGAAGTAACCACAGGGAATTGTCTTCTTTGAAACTTGAAAGGAGTTCTTGTATCAGACGGTGCTAATGATAGTCTTGGAATAACAACTTCTTCACCCATGTGGCTTCCGGATAATATTTTTCCTTGTATTGAGTGATTAGCCAACCGGGTTACTATCAACCGTGTACCATTAATAATATTTATATTATTTCCTAAATTATTAACTATTTACTAATTTAATTAGTAAATCTCGTGTATACCCTTTAAATTATATATGATTTAATTAGTAAAAAATTACTCTTTGTGGAATACATGAAATAAGTCTATTAGCATAGACGAATATGCAATTTATATAAGGTGAAAAGTAACTTAATTTTTTTCTAACATGTAAAGAAATATGTCTTACATTGCTCATGCCTTTTAGTTCCTGAATGGAAACTGCTTTCAAGTTGCTAGTTATTTTATCATCTCTTGATCTTGATTGTGTTGAGACGATACTACAACTCTGGGTTAAATGATAATCACTTGACATTAACCTGCATGATTACAATTGTTATAAATTTAAACAACACGTTGATTATATTTTTAGAAACGAAAAATCTGCAAGAATACATCTGGACTTACTTTTCTCTCCAAGCTTTAACTTCATCACACTCATCGTTGAGTAAAACCTTGCTCACAGCGGAAAATGTTGTAACAGACACTTGCTCTAAATGATTTGAAAACAAATATACAATTAGAATTAATTCATTGGGTACATGTCTTTCAAAATTAATTTGAATTAATTTATGAATATACCATTGTAGAACTTAGGTTTCACCATCTGCAACACCAAAATTGGAAGGGTTGATTCCGATGCACTCAGTCCATCAATGAAAACATTGACGTGATTTCCCCATAACATACAATTCAACCGAACGCCACTAGAAAAAAAAGTTAATATTAATTTTAAATCTAATATATGTCAAAAAATTTTAGTAATTAGTTAATAAAATAACGCATCATGTAATTGAATTATTTAGTAATTTTTTCAAACTAAAATATTTTTTTATTAAAATGAATTCGGTTTTTAAAAAGTCACTTACTTGTGGTCATCCAAGGTAACTTCCATCATTTGCTCTGGGGCATTATTGACCATACAGGTTTCGGGCGCAGTTCGACTAACTACTTTCCCGATTATATCTGAAAATCCATCAAAATACAATTTTATAAATTTCATAATAATAATATATGAAATGTTTTACATATGTGTAAGTCTTTAAGTTATGTAAATGTAAATGACTCTTACCAACTAAAAAGACTTGGTCAGCAAACTTTATTTTGAGTACATCTTCAAAACTCTTAAAGTAGAATCGAAAATTAGGAAATCCATTTTCCGATAGTTTTTGAATCTTGGTCCTTCCAAAAAATTGGAGCATGCAAGGGTGATTGGTAGTTTTTGTGTCTTGGAAATTGCGTATAACCTTGACTCTCATGATTAAGTAAACCGCATTTTCTTGCAAAGCTTGTTTGAATGTGCTTATATTAGTATCTTTGATCTGAGCATGGATCCAATCGCCCTAACAAAAATATAAAGCGTTAATCTATAATTAAATTTATATTTTTTGTTTAAAGATTTATTATATGTAAAATATAAAACAATGTAGAATTAACCTCTGAGTCGTGGAAAACAATATCCAATGATACCGGCCCTCGAGAATGAGCAGGGACGTGGTAAACTCTAATCGCTCGTAGCTTCATCATCAACAATCTGGATTTTCATGAACATTTTTTAAGGCGGTAATTATTTCCATGTTCGTACAAAAATGATGGTGGAGCACCGATTAATTAAAACTCTGGTTTCCTAAACACTCGTTTACTTTTCTGGCCCGGTAAGGTAGCGTATTTATACTACATGAATTGGAGAATTTCGGAGTTCCTTTTTTATTACCATTTTGGTATACGTTCTAAAAATGTACATAACTCTATACGTATTTTCCTATTTTTAATTTTAATTACAATTTAAAATACACGGTTATATTAAATTAACAATGGTTACCTTTTTTATATACGTTTTTAATAGTTTATTTCCAAGTTTTTACAGGTTATGTTCAAATGCCAGTATAAACTTCAAACATATTTTTTAGTTCCTCTTTTTTTTATATACGTTTTTAGTTACCTTTTATTACCATTTGTATAATTAAATTACCATTCGCATAATTCGCATATTCGCATAAACTGGTTAAAAAAAGGATTGATTTATTAATGGTAAGTGTAATTATGTTTGAATATTATTAGGAAATATTTTATTACCTTTGCCTCTTATAATTTCTTTTTTGGTTGATGTATTTTAAAAGTGAAATTTGCACTAAATAGGACTAAAACATAATGACTTTCCTAATGTAAGACTTAAACTTTTTTATTCCCTAAATAGGACTTAATAATGACCTAGTGGAAGGAATAATGTCCAGTAATGATGGACATTTAGTTGAATAATGACTACTTGATAATGACCAAAAGTCCTACATTGGGAAATAAAAACATATGGTCCTATATTGGAAAAATCATTATGTTTTAGTCCTATTTAAGTAAATTTCTCATTTTAAAATGGTTCGGTCATGTTCTATGTGTAATTACTAATTAGATTAATTAGATTATTTGTTTATAATTGACGTACTAAATTGGCTTAAATAGTTTTGAATACATTTTACAAAATTTTACATTTTATATTCCGCATAAGATGTCTATAAATCTTGTCTATAAAATAAGGTGTGTATCCAAAATTAAGGTGTTTCAAGTTGTCTATAAAATAAGGTGTGTATCACACATATGACTATATTTAGGCTTACACATTGAGAGAATTTGATGAGTCAAAATGTTTAGATGAATAGTTCCAAAAGTTAAAAGTGAACGAATATAGCGGGATGTAGAGAGTATTCAATATTAAAAATTTGTGTTGCCTTTTTTTATTATTCAAGACAAAGGAGCTGCACGACACCTAATTTATGAAAGATTTTATTTAATATACTTTAAAATTTCAAAAATAGCAACATGGTACCATACTATTAAATAATAGTAAGAATGCAAAGTTTAATTACCTATTTTGATGTATCTTATATTTATTATTCTTTTATATTCAAAATTGTGTATAAGAATTTTTTTAAATGCCGCGTATTAATATTCCTTGCATTAATATGGTGTATACCGTGTATTATTCAATAGTACTGTGCATTATGAAAGGTTTTTTTAATATACTTTTAAATTTTAAAATGACAACACGATAACATACTATTAAATAATAATAAGACTAAGAGTGCAAAATTTAATTGCCTTTTTGATGTATTGTATATTTATTATTCTTTCATATTCAAAACGGTGTATAATGTTTTTTTAAATACCGTGTACTAATACCGTGAAACATATTATTTAATATATCTTTAAATTTTAAAATGTCAACACAATACCATACTACTCCCTCCGTTTCTTAAAACCCTTCCTCTTTCATTTTTTTTGTTTTTCTTAAAACACTTCCCCTTTCTATTAAAAAACCACTTTTACCCCTACTTTTTCACAGAAAATTACTCGCGGGTGACGCGAGTTTTGTCGAAATAACTTTCAGGTCCCTCTATTTTCAAAAAGACAACCGAGGTCCTTATATTTTGTTGTAATAACTGGGTGGGGACATTTCATTCAATACATCATCCGTAAGTGTTAATAAATGTATTTTTTTTCCTATTTTTCCAATACCGTTTTTTCCTATTTTGTCATTACCTTGTTTTTTTTAATTTTTTTTATTTCATTTGTTTTAATATAATACAAACAATTTTGAATTTTTATACGATTTTATATAAAAAATTCTAAAATAACACTTTAAAAATAGTAACAAAATGAAAGAAAAGAATAGGAAAAATTTTTTATACGACCTAAGATTTATTACCTTAAAACATTTAGAAAAGAATAGGAAAAAATACATTTATTAACGTTTATAGATGAAATATTGGATGAAATATCTCCTTTCAGTCATTACAACAAAATGTAGGGACCTCTGCTGTCTTCTTAAAAATAGAGGGACCTAAGAGTTATTTCAACAAAACTCGCGTCACCCGTGAGTAATTTTCTGTACTTTTTCATACCCTACCTATCACATCATACTTTTTCACTAACAACTAAACTATCACATCTTACTTTTACCCATCACATCAAGGGAAAAATTGGAAAGTCAACTACAATTTAACACTTCCTTATTTTCCTCCAAAGTCAAAAGAGGAACTCTTTTGAGAAACGGAGGTAGTATTAAATAAAAATAATAATGGAAAGTTTAGAACAATGCGTATTGTATGGAGCATTGATTGGAACCTGTATCCCTTGTATTAATTCTTTATTTAATATACCTTTGATTTACATATATTGCCTTTTTAAAGTTATATCCGTAGTAATTACATGGTTATGCATTTAAATATTACCATATAAAAAAATATTTAATACTTACTAATTTTATGAGCACATAATTCTGTGTATTAATATAGATTTAAAAATGTAAACATAGTTTTATACGCGGTTTAGCATTTAATAAATACCATATCAAAAAATAAAAGCATTTAATACTTACCAATTTTATGAGCACATACCTTACATAATGACGAAGAGCATTGGGCGGGAAACAAAAAATGAGAATCCATGTCTTTTTAAATAATGTATAGATGTATAGATTTCCTAATCTATTGAGTATTGAATGACTTTTTTTACGCTAGTATTGAATGACATTAGTTGTGTGGGAATTTCACTATTTTACCCTTAGGCCAACTATTACTGTCTTTTTCTCTTATTTTGCAAACTTTATGCATTAACGAGGTACGTTTTTTTCTAAAAATACTATGTATTCCTTGAGACTTGTAAAAGTAGAATAATTGCTATAAGACCCTCCAATTTTTCGTTGAACACAATAGTGGGCAACACTATTTTTTTTGAATAAAACAAATTTTTGGTCTTATTTTGAGGAAATTAGAAAAAATCCACGTCCGTCATTTGTTGTTACTTTGAGTTGGAACTCTATTTGAAGAGATGATGCCATCTCGTTGAAATACTTAACTTATTACGTATTGACTTACTTATTTTTTATGCTAGTATTGAATGACAATAGTTGTGTGAGAATTTCATTATTTTACTCGTAAGGCAACTATTACTTTGTCTTTTTCTCATATTTTTCAAACTTTATGCATTTACGATGTGCATTTTTTCCCAAAAAAATATGTATTCCTTGGAACTTGTAGAAATAGAATAATTGCTATATGATCCTCTAATTTTAAGCAAAACTCAATAATGGGCAACACTAATTTTTTTTATGAATAGATTTTATTTTTGGTCCTATTTTGGGGAAAAATATATAAGTTTTTTCCTAATCCATCATTTCTTGTGTTTATTTAGTTGGAACTCTATTTGAAGAGACGATGTCATCATGTTGAAATACTTATTTTTTAGGCTAGTATTGAATGAAAATAGGTGTGAGAATTTAACTATTTTACCCTCGCCTTTAGCCAAATTTTACTTTGTCTTTTTTTCTTCTTATTTTTCAAACTTTAACCATTTACGATGTACTTTGTACGTTTTTTCTTTCAAAAAACTATGTATTAGAACTTGTAGAAATGAAATAATTGCTTTAGGACCCTCCAATTTTTAGCTAAACTCAATAATGGGCAACATTATTTTGTATGAATAAAATCAATTTTTTATCTTATTGTGAGGATACATATATAAGGGCCCATTTGGCGAGTTTTGGAGATATAATAAGATAGGAGTTTTATAATCTGGAAGAAATGATATGAGATTTTAAATTTGAACCAAAATTGTTTGGTGAAAATAGAAAACTACTCTGAAGGTTATAATGCAGAAGACAGATCTCTGTGTACCACTAGGGACATGGCCGGCGAAGCTCCTCCACTGCTGCCGGAGATAGGGTCGGCGTCGCCAGAAGAAGACTTGCAATAGAAGAAGCAGATTTCGATTTTGATAGCGGGATAATTTTCATATCTCCAGTTTTAAAATTTGATATCTTTTTTTTACTCACCAAACATTTATTTTAGGAACTTTATATAGGGGATATCCAAAGCCAAAGCAGTTTGGCTCACCAAATATCCATAAGTATTTTCCTAATCCATCATTTATTATTCTTCTTGAGTTCGAACTCTATTTGAAGATATAATATCATCTCGTTGAAATACTTTTGCTATTGAGTATTGAATGACTTTTTTTACGCTAGTATTGAATGACATTAATTGTGTGGAAATTTCAATATTTTACCCTTAGGCCAACTATTGCTTTATCCTTTTCTCTTATTTTGCAAACTTTATGCATTAACGAGGTACTTTTTTTCTTAAAAAACTATGTATTCCTTGGAACTTGTAGAAGTAGAATAATTGCTATAAGACCCTCCAATTTTTAGTTGAACACAATAATGGGCAACACTATTTTTTTTTGAATAAAACAAATTTTTGGTCTTATTCTGAGGAAATTTAAAAAAATTCCACGTCCATCATTTGTTGTTAGTTTGAGTTTGAACTCTATATTTGAAGAGATGATGATATCTCGTTGAAATACTTAACTTATTGAGTATTGACTTACTTATTTTTTATGCTAGTATTGAATGAAAATAGTTGTGTGAGAATTTCACTATTTTACTCGTAAGGCAACTATTACTTGGACTTTTTCTCCTATTTTTCAGACTTTATACATTTACGATGTATGTTATTTTCTTTCAAAAAACTATATATTTCTTGGAACTTGTAGAAGTAATATAATTGCTATAAGACCCTCCAGTTTTTAGCTAAACTCAATAATTGGTAGCACTAATTTTTTTATGAATAAAATGAATTTTGGTCCTACTTTGAGGAAAATATATAAGTTGCGTTTTTCCCAATCCATCATTTATTGTTTTTTTGGAGTTTCAACTCTATTTGAAGAGAATATGCCATCTTGTTGAAATACTTATCTTATTGAGTAATACTTATCTTATTGAGTATTGACTCACTTATTTTTTACGCTAGTATTGAATGAAAATAGATGTGTGAGATTTTCACTATTTTACCCTGAGGTCAACTATTACTCTGTATTTTTTCTTATTTTTCAAACTTTATGCATTTAGGATGTACGTTTTTTTCTTTCAAAAAACTATGTATTCCTTGGAACTTGTAGAAACAAAATAATTGCTATAGGACCCTCCAATTTTAAGCTAAACTGAATAATGGGCAACACCATTTTTTGTATGAATCAAATGAATTTTTTGTCGTATTTTGAGGATAAATATATAAGTTTTTTCCCAATCCATCATTTATTGTTTTCTTGAGTTTGAACTCTATTTGAAGAGATGATGTCTTCTCGTTGAAATATTTGTCTTATTTAGTATTGACTTACATTTTTTACGCTAGTATTGAATAAAAAAAGCTGTGTGAGAATTTCGCTATTTTACCCTTATGCCAACTATTACTTTGTCTTTTTCTTATTTTTCAAACTTTTTACATTTATGATGTACGTTTTTTCTAAAAACCCATATATTCCTTGGAACTTGTAGAAATAGAATAATTGCTATAGAACCCTCCAATTGTTAGCTAAATTCAATAATGGGCAACACTAATTTTTTATGAATAAAATGATTTTTTTGTACTATTTTGAAGATAAACATATAAGTGTTTTCCCAATCCATCATTTATTATTTTCTTGTGTTTGAACTATCTTCGAACAGATGTGATCTCGTAGAAATTCATATCTTATTGAGTATTGACTTACTTTTTTTATGCTAGTATTGAATGAAATTAGTTGTGTGAGAACTTTACTATTTTACCCTTATGCCAACTATTACTGTCTTTTATTCTTATTTTTCAAACTTTATTCTTTCACGATGTACGCTTTTTCTTTCAAAAAACTATGTATTTCTTGGAATTTGTAGAAATAGAAAAATTGATTAAGAATTTTGACACATGCTTATAAAGTATTGATTCAAATCTCGCATATTTAATTAAGATCTTTGGCGTTAAGTGTTGTCATGTTTGTTACTGTATGGGCGAATGGACCTGAGGCAACACCAGCAGCCATGCAGGAGCGTGGTGGGCAGAGTAGGGCACTATGTTGACAGAGATATTTAAGTGAGAGCGGTAAGGACATGGTAGTGGGGCGTCGAGGGGAGGCTGTTGCGACTTGCGATGCAACACCATTTTTTGGCGCAACACGTTTCTTTAATACATATTACTCTAAATAGGACTAAAACATAGAAAAAGTATCAAAATAGAACATTCATTTTTTTTTCTCGAAATAGAATTCACACTGTGGTAATGTGGTTGTAATATCGTGATGTACATGTGCACATTACTATACTTTTTGGTAATGTACATGACCGTGTTTGGTAATGTAAATGCATTTTAAGTCTTATTTTGGAAATAAAAATATAGAAGTTTTATTTTGGTATATTTTCAATATTTTAGTACTACTTTAATCTTTCTTCCTTTCTTTAAACATGCTTCTTAGTTCTTGCTCTCTTTGCCTCTCATGGGGCTTAACATTGTAAAACTAGATATCTACCATCCCTGAACATTATTCTCGCTACTAGACATTATCTTTTATCTAAGTACTCCATCCGTCCCCCTGTATTTGTCCACATTTGACTTTTGAAACTGTTCATCTAAGCACTTTGACTCATCAAATTCTCTCAATGTGTAAGCCTAAATATAGTCATGTGTGATCTTGTTTGATTTGTCTTAACATATAGATTATTAATATATAATTTTTATAATTTTTTAATATACAAATTACAAGATAAAATGGATTAAAGAAATGCATTGGATGGTGTGTAAAAATGAAAGTGGACAAATACAGGGGGACGGAGGGAGTACTATTTAGGAATCAAAGAAAATGTAAATACTACATTTAAAAATGATATACTCCCTCCGTCTCATGAAACATGAGACTTTTGCTTTTTAGGAGGGATTTAAGGAGATTGTATTTTGGTATTGAATTTCCAAAAATGTCATTTGATGTGATGGGCAAAAGTATAATTTGATGGATAGATTATTAGTAAAAAGGTATGATGTGATAGTTAGGGTATGAAAAAGTAAAGGGTAAAAATGACTTTTTAATATAAATGAGAAGTATTTTGTGGGACGGATAAAAAAAGATATGAGAAAGGTTTCATGGGATGGAGTGAGTATGTTTTAGTACAAATTTCACTAACATTTTTGGCTAATTTTCACACAAAAAAATGGTTAGGGCAAATGTGAAGTACCCGCCAGTCAATTTTTTTTGCGCTCATCCCTACTAATCATTTTTTGCAGGCGTCCACTGCAGCCCGCCGCAGTCCACCCGCATGGAAGCCATTGAAGCGAAATCTGCTTCTTCTCCAACAGTTCCCCTTGGGGATGGTATGGCCGTGCAAGCGACTGAAGCTAGTTTTTATGATTTCTCGTAAGAATTCTAAGCATATTTGTATACTAATCCGTACCTTTTTAAGGATAATCAGAGGCTTTCTCAATTCTCAGTTAATTATTGATAATCAGGCTCAGCAATTTGCTATTGGGCTGCAATTCCCTCCGCCATTACACTGTTTCAAATCTTATTCTCATGGTGAACTGATTCCACTTGAAATCTTTTAATGATGAATTTATATCATCCAGATAAGCAATCTTTGTTTTAGGCTTATTAAGGACACTTTGTTCTCTTATTTAGAAGTATGTTTATCTGCCAAAATTGCATACTTATCTTTTTTTTCCTTTACTTTTTGCAATTTCAAAATTGCTATGTTGGATGTAAATACAATTATGTATTTATGAGTATGCACACTCACAAGCATACAAAGAGATGTTGTACAACTGAAGTTTCTCCCGGCTCCATCCCATAAAGGACTTGCACTTATTTAGATGTTCCAAAATAAGCTTCAAACTTTTATTTTTAGGAAAGGAATGCGTGGCTCACAACATTTTGTCTCTCTTCTAATTACACATGGAATAATTACACAAGTTACCGCGTTGTCATATTTCTTTAACCACATAACTGAAGCTCTTAGGGTTACAGTGTGTGCCCGCCACTGCCAACCCCTTGTTGGTCCTTGTTGGTTTTGAATGCTACTACGGGGTATATCTCAGGGCGACCCAATCCATGGAAAACACAAAACGCTTTATACCAACATAGAAAAACTAGGGCAAACGTGTTAATTCATGTAAGATAATATCATCTCATTGATTTCGGTTTTGGATTTATTTTAGATGATTCAAGATCACCAATGCCATATTTGAACAATTAATGTTAAGCTTCCGTAATCATTGCTAGGTTTAACTAAATACCAAATATAGATTATGTATACAGTATACACATTCATGCTTTATGGCATACTACATGTTTTCAGCACTTGCAAATTCAAAAGGAGCATCCCCGCAAGAGTGATTGAGTTTGCCCTACTTGATTTTCCTTTTTTAAATTGAACTTTGTCGTATTTGTGTAAACTTTAAAGCACCTGGTATTGAACCAAAGCCTTCTAACACAAATACATTTGCTTGCCGATGCTAAAAGTATATAAAGCAATTGTCATTTAACTACTTCAATATTTTCTAAATGAAGCGTGAAAATGCATACATTGATTATATAAAGCAATTGTCATTTAACTACTTCAATATTTTCTAAATGAAGTGTGAAAATGCATACATTGATTACTAAACTTATTTTTTAATGAGTTAAGTGACCGAGTTGAGCTGCCTTCCTGCCTATAAATTGAGCTAGTAGTAAAGTGTTTTACGCATACCAATCCATAGATGAAATGCTTCCTTCACATTTTCTCTTTTTTCTTCTTCTAAATAAATCCACAACTTACTGAAGTTTATCTTTTGCACCCAGGTTTCGTCAAATCTTGAACTATGTGGCAGTCTTTAACTGCCTATAAATTCAGCTAGCTAACGGTGAAGCGGATACACAAATCAATACACAATGGTCTCCAGAGGTTTCCCCTTTTCCTTCAAGTTTCTCCTTTTTAAAGATGATATCTTTCTTTGTATGAGCATGATCTTTGAGACTCCTCCACAGTTAAAAAACAGTGCTGAAAAGCGACTTCATGAGTGCCTCTGTGATTGAGGATTTGAAAACATTAATTTCTTCTTATGGCATCTTGGTTGCATTTGTGCTTTCCATTAATGAAATTTACATCCATGCTTGTGTTACTTGGGTGTAGGATATTTTTATATCTAAAACAAATTGGCTCATTCATTAGCATGAACATGAGCTCTGTGTGCTTGGTGCTTGTTTGCGTTGCATTTGAGCTTTCCTTGTTTTATGTATCTCTTGTGCTCCTTTTTATGTGCAGCTTGAGCCGGGGGTCTCATTGAAACAGCCTCTCTACTTTCGGGTAGGGTCAAGGTCTGCGTACACACACCCTCCCCAGACCCTACTTTTTTGGGGTCCAACTGGGTTGTTGTTGTTGTTGCATTAACATGAACATGAGGGGGAATTCCAGTTGTCAATTAGTTATTGTATCCCCCTCGCCCCTAATTTTGTTTTCAAATGTTCTTTATTCTGAATTTGTTTTATTCTTCATGTTTAATGTTGTCATCATAAAATGAAAATGATGTTTTCATAGCTAAATTAATGATTTCGTTAATCTTTGAATGATGAATTTATATCCAGATCAGTAATGCTTTGTTTTAGGCTTATTAAGGACACTTTATTATCTAATTTAGAATTATGTTTATCTTCCCAAAATGGATGCTTATCTTTTTTATTTCTTTACTTTTGAAATTTTAAATTCACTAAATTGGATATCATTATTTCAATAATGCTATTTGTGGTGATCTGTTTACTGCATGACTGCATCCAATTAACATCTGATCTTAGCAAAGAGAGAAATAATGTCTTATTTATTGTAACACATTTAGAGCATTTGGTCTTTTGACATGAGACATTGTGCCTGTATGGTAACAGCTTGTAGTGTATAGCTTTAACGTTTTAAAAATGCTATCTAACAGCAGCATTCAACTTTAGCGTTTTTGTTTCTGCACACACACATATATGAACATGTTTTGAAAAATTAGTTCAAGGCAAATTCTTCTGTGGATCTAAGGTCCATGCTTATCTTATGGACCTTAGTGCATTTGTAGCATAAAAGAAGTGGGCCTTTTGCAAAATATAAAATATCCCCATGCAAGCCCATGAAAAATGTGAGAAGGTCCACATTTTAAATGTAGACCTTGGGACCATGAAAGCATCACTCTTAATTCAAAACACTATTTGTAAATGTTGTAGGTTGTACCCAAATGAGGCCATTGATGCCTTTTGATCTCAAGAAAAGACTTGCCCAGGTATGCCTCTCATCCCCAGATCTGTGTACTTTTTATTCATTTTTGTTTCTGCACACACACGTATATGCATTTACGAATATGCACATACACATACACACACAAACAGATATTGTACAACTAAACTTCCACTAGGCTCCATCCCATAAATAACTTCACAATTTCCTCATATATATGCCCAAAGAAACTTCACACTTCTCTCATTTTCTTTCAAGGAAAGGAATATGTGGCTCACAAAATTTGTGGCTCTTCTAACCAAATTCCGACCTTTGAAAAAATAACAAATTCACCAATCACTTTTCAACAATTAACTTTGTGAAGTCAAATTGTGAAATTCTTTATGGGACTGAGAGTGTGTTTGCTTACAATATTTTGTGTCTATTTTTGTTTTATGCTAGTGAAAGAATATGGAATGGTATTGTTACTTATGGAATAATGACACAAGTTACCACATCTTCATATTTCTTCAACAGCGTAACCTAAACTCTTAAGCTTACAATGTGTGACCACCATTGCCAACCTCTTGTTCGTTTTGAATGCTATATCTCAGGGCGGCCCAATGCATGAAAAATACCATAAAAAAACATATAATAAAATAAAAAACTAGGCCAAATGTGCTAACTTGTGTAAGATGATCTCATCCCATTGGTTTTGGGTTTAAATAATTAATTTAAGATTGCCGAGGCCATTTTTAAATAATTAATGTTAAGCTTCCATAATCATCACTAGGTTTAACTAAATTCCAAATTTAGATTATATATACACATTCATGCCTTGTGGCACACTACATGTTTTCAGAAGTTGCGAATCTGTGAATGAGCAACTGACATCCAAACACCGAAACATTTACTTACCGTTGCTATAAACATATAAAGAAATTGTCATTAGATTACTTTAATATTTTTCTAAACAAAGTGTGAAAAAGCATACATTGATTACTATACTTTTTGGTCATCTAAGAGAAAAAGATTTGAGAAGAACTCGCTTACTGAACTTCTTGGTCTTCTTAGTCATCAAAGAAGAAGAGAAAAAATGGATAAGCAACTGAAGCTTAAATTAATTTTGAATTATACTAGCTGGTAAATTTTAGAATATGCGTATATTACAACAGTTTCGAATGCTTCACATGGCATATGATTTATGAATGCAGGAAAAATTCTTCTCTTGTTAAGTTCAAGGTAGAATTGGCACAAGATGAAAGTTATGACCTACATATATTGCGTCCACTGCTAATGGTTCTAAAATAGTCATTATTGACAATGGCTTAGCTTTTGGTACATAGCGGGCTAAATCAAGATGATACATTGAACTTCCTTTTGTTCATACCCCGTGAGAAGTTTTGGCTTTTAAATGCATCAAGAGTCTAACAAAACTTCCCTCTTTGATTTTTATAGGACTGACCTTGTTGTTGATTTTGTTTTTGTATTTTTCTGATAGGTAGAATGTACTAGAGTTGCAGTTTAACTTGCTGGTATCATGTATATACACCATTTTTTGAAAATATATTAGTAAAAATGGTAGACAGGTTTGACTTTTTGTAGTAGCACTTTGGTAACTTCTTTGCTCTTTTCGGGTGTATTTGGTTCAGGGTGATGGAGGAGGGAAAATCATTTCCACACCTCATTTGGTTCAAAACATTATTTGGGTGAATGAACAAAAGTTTTCCCACTCCTCCCCTCCTTCCAAACACACCCTTGGGAAATCCCATTCTGATTTTACATTTTTCTGTAATTATTTAATAAAATGAATTTTATTTTCTTACTTTGGAGAGCTGGGGTTTTCTATGGTCCATATTTTAAATTTTTCACCAATAAAAAAATTGTTCCCCAATGTATTCTAGAAAAGTTTTCTACAAACAATATTAACTTTTGCATGCAAAATTTCCAAAACTATATGCTTTCATTTCCAATCGATTACTATTTTCTATGAAACATTGTGTAGAAAATGCAGCAATTGTTTTTATAGGGGTAAGATTGTGTGCATATTGACACCCTAACCCCAATGGTGTTTTTTATTAAACTGGGTTTGTTAGTTTCTAAAACCTTAATAACCTGGGTTAAAGTGAGGTGACTACTGCATAGAGTTGCATGACCGTGTTGAGCTGCCTTCCTGCCTGTAACGGTTTGTCGGTTTTTCTTTTTCCTTTACGTTCTCTCTCTTTTCTTCTAAATAAATCTTCAACTTACTGAAGTTTATCTTTTGCACCCAGGTAACCTTAAATCTTGAGCTACGTGGCAGCCTTAGCTCCCTATATATTCAGCTAGCGATGCGAAGGAAATACACAGATCAATACACAAAGCATCTGCACTGGTTTCTCCTTTTCCTTCACATTCTCTCTTTTTTCTTCCATATAAATCTTCAACTTACTGAAGTTTATCTTTTGCACCCAGGTAGGTTTCCTTAAGTCTTGAGCTACGTGGCAGTCCTCAGCTCCCTATATATTCAGCTACCTAGGTGAAGCAGATACACAGATCAGTACATAAAGCATCTCCAGAGGTTTCTCCTTTTCCTATAAATTTCTCCTTTTGTAAGATGATTTCTTACTTTGTATGATTATGATCTCTGAGTCTCCTCCACAGTTAAATAGCAGTGCAGAAAAGCAACTTCATGAGTGTCTTTGTGATCGAGGATTTGAAAACATTCATTTCTTTATGGCATCTATGTTACATACTCTCAAGGGCATAAGATGGTTTTTTTGTTACATTCTTTTATCATTTTTTTAAAATTTTGTTCCCTTGGTTTTGATTCTTAGCTAGAACATGATTTGTAGATTTTCATCTCACACTATTCAGTTTCTCCTTGAAGAGTAGCTTTTTTTTTCCTTGTGTTTTTTCTCCTTTGCCTATTAGGAGATACCTTGGAGTCTCATGTGTGCAATTCATGTGAACAGGTTTTGTTTTCCAACAACAATGTTAGCCATGGAAATGGAAGCTTCCTATCCTGCAGTTCCGATTGAGATGACCAAGCTTTTCCATGCGATTGACCGACAACTTTATTCAATCCTGGTCTTCAATCTCCAGTGCGATCCAAGGGTATCCATGCTGACAATTGCCTTTTGGATTTGGCTGGAACACATCACTCTCAAGGATGCTGTGACAAAAATATTGTCATTTTCCTTCGAAATGATCAATGGACTCTTCGGGGAAGCTGTGATCTGCCTTGGATGCATTGCAAACACCATGCATCATTTCTCTCATGCACCAAGTCACTTTTTTCTCACTCAACATCTTTTGGGGCAGCACTTTAGTCTCAAGTACTTGTATGAAAACCAGGCCGCGGCATCTAATAGGATTAAAAAGATTGTATCAGGAGTTTGTCTGAAGGCATTAAACGATCTCAAGGCAATGGCCATCAACAATAACACCCAGCAACACTTGGCTCAAAGTGAAGTGGCACTGATTGACTACTTCCTTGGTGAGTCCTCGTCATCGTCTCAATCTGCTGGGATGGTGCCTCGTCGAATGCCAACCATCAAGGCACCACCAAAAGGAAGGAGGACAATGTTTGCTACCTTCTCAAAGGGATTCCCAGTTTATGAAGGGGAGATGCGTCGGTTCTTCAGCAGGATGTTTGGTGACTGCATTGATTCCATCACCATGCAGCAAGTGAATCCTGGTGAGCTGCCACTCTACGCCCTCATTGTCTTCACCACTCCAGGTATAATCGACTTCATCCTCAATGGCACTGAGAAAGCGAAATTCTCCATTAATGGAAGACAGGTTTGGTTGCGCAAGTCTGTCCCAAAATTTTAACAAACCCGTCTCTCTCTCTCCAGCATCTACCGTGCGTGCGTTTTTTCAACTGTTTTATCTTGTTTTACTTTTTACCGTGTGATGCCCGATCATCGTGGCACTTTCTCGTTTCGGTTTCTAGCTTGTGATTAAGCCCCGTGTATGGTTGTCGTTTCCAGATGTAGCAATGGTATGTAAACTTGTTTGATCGAATAAATATATCCAAAGTGTAGAATGTATATTTCCTATCTTCATCATATATGTATTTATAGTATATTCTAAATACGTTCCGTGAGTCGGCGGGTTCGATTCATAAAATATATATATTCGGGAAAGAGTGATATCATATATTCATTTTCCTCTCTAATTTTGGCATGAATTAGATTTGAGAAGTGAGGAGAATCCATCATTTATTGTTCCCTATTGGGAGAAAGAACAAAGTAGGACTAAACATTGAAAATATACCAAAATAGGACTTCCATGTTTTTATTCCCGAAATAGGACTTACATTACCAAACATGGTCATATACATTACCAAAAAAGTATAGTAATGTGCACATGTACACTGTCACATTACACAGTGCAAAGTCACATTATCATAGTGCAAAGTCTTATTTCGAGAAGAAAACATGAACGTCCTATTTTAGTATTTTTCTTTATGTTTTAGTCCTATTTAGGATTATTTCTATTCCTTATTAAGAGTTTGAACTCTATTTGAAGAGATGAAGAAGTCATCTCATTGTGAAACTTATCCCATTTACTACATTACTTTGTCCTTTTTTATTTTTCAAATTTATGCATTTACGGTGTAGCTTTTAATAATAAAAAACGGTGTATGCCTTGGGACTTGTAGAATATGACTTCCATTTTTAGCTAAGCTCATTCGGTCCTCATGAAGCTTTCTTATTTTAAAAAAAAATCATGTATTTATACGGAGTATTAAGTAGTCAGTTACAAGTTTTTTTGTACATCAGTTACAATATTGAGCTAAATGTGATTTGTTTCTTTTAACTAAAATGGGGGAGAAAAAATTTGAATAATTTTATTATTTTACTATATACAAAACTAGAGTCACAAAATAGATTATGATGGTCGTCTGAATTTATTTTTTCAAATCAACTTCACTCTTAATTCTAGATGACAATAGAAACCCTTGTAATCATACCAAAAATGTTGTATACCCTGAAATCTTACGGAAAATTTGGTATTAAAATAAACATTGTTAACTCTACATTCTGTTCCTCAAATATTATTTATTTTACTTTGGCTTTTTTCATTTGTAGTATTAAAAATCATGTGAGTAATATATTTACTTTATTCTGAAAAATAAATTTCATTAAAATAAATTTAGAATCGACATAAATTTCTTTCGACCCCGTGCATGGCACGGGTCAAAATACTAGTTTTACTATATACAAAACTAGAGTCACAAAATAGATTATGATGGTCGTCTGAATTTATTTTTTCAAATCAACTTCACTCTTTGTCCCAAATTAAGTTGCATATTTACTATTCACATGGTCAAATTTATTGACTTTTTTTTCACTATTTTCAATTATCATTTGATAAAATAATATAGTAATGTCACATCTTATTTTAAATTATTATATTTTTAATACAATTCCTTTGATACTCATTTTGAGTGCACTAGCTCCAATTGATGATTTCCACCCCCGAGTAGACCCCTCACCCCTCACCACGGTCCGGCCCGAATCCGCTCCCTAACCCCTTCAATTTCATCTCCAAAATATTATTGACTTTGAAGTAGACCCGATCACGAGTCCAGGTACCTGGCCCACTCGCAAAATAATAGGCTCGGGCTTTATAAACGGTGGCCCGTATACTTTAGGGCCGGGCTCGGGTTTTATGCTCAAGCCCACGTGCCGGCCTGGTCTAAATAAATAATACTCCGTGATATTTATTAATACTATAAATAAAATAAAATTATAATAATAACTTTAATATAAACAATATAAAAAATCACAATACTATTTTAAATTATTATAAACAACACAATGTACTTTTACGGAGAAAAAGAGAGAATTATAAATATATTTAATAAAATGAATACACTATAAAAAAAGAATACATCTTTAGTACTCTGTTTTATTTACTTTGTATCACACATTGATAATGATATTGAAATAAAAAATAGTAACTTTAATATAAACAATATTAAAAATAACAATACTATTTTAAATTATTATAAACAACACAATGTACTTTTACGGAGAAAAAGAGAGAATTATAAATATATTTAATAAAATGAATACACTATAAAAAAGAATACATCTTTAGTACTTTGTTTTATTTACTTTGTATCACACATTGATAATGATATGATATTGAAATAAAGAATAGTAACATTATCAAACAAAACACAATTTATGATAGAATTTAGGAAGGAGTAATAGTCACAGGGTAGGGCAATAAGACACTTGGGCTGAACCACATTAAAAGATTGAATCTAATCGATTTAATTTCTCCACAAGTTTCGATGTGGGACACTCTATAACACTCCCCTCAAGTGGACGACCGAGCCATTTTGAATATAACCAGTTGACCACTTGCAAATGGATTCATATTCCCTTGATTTTTTTAGCGCCAACACCTAAAGGGCCACGAGCCGCTGGGTATAGACTTGCAGACAAGCAATCGGGTTAAACATGCCACATGTTGTTTGATATACATTCCACACGTTAGACCCGATCATGGGCTCGGGTATCCGACCCGGCCTGATAGGCCCACCCAAAAATTGGGCTTGAGTTTTAGCATTCGGCCCGGTCCGTAATTTTGGGTACCCGAACGTGTTGCGGGTCGGGTATGGGTTGTGTTGTTAAAGCCCGCGGACAGCCCGGCCCAATCCCTATAAATAATTAATATGAAAGTATATGAATAATATGAAGTTGTCGGAGTAGTATAAAATATATACCCTTTTATACGGAATATGATACTTAAAATATACAAAATATTATTCATTAGTCACTTTTTACTAATGTGTTTACTAAATTTTTAGTGCAAAGTATGTACTCTTGTTTGTACTCCATGATATATATACACCGTACCATTTTTTTGTTTGCTAAAATTTACACACCGAATATATTAATGTTTAAAATTTACGTTTTTTTGAAACATAGTGTTAAAAAAGTTTTTTTATATCTTCATAATTTATTATTAATGCGGGTCGGGCCGGGGCGAAACCCGTGCATATTCACGTGGGCCGGGCTCAGGTTTCACTTTTAGGCCCGAGATGCGGGGCGGGCTGGGCTCGAGCCTTAAAAACTCTTATAATGCATCCTCTCAGCCCGGCCCGAACATTGATCATGTCTACCACACATACAACTGGGCTAAAGAGTGTGGCCGCTAGGAATGAACGTCTAGACTCTAGACGAACACTTTAACAAACACAGTGGGCTAAAACTGGATCCGATATCATGATAAAATTTAGGAAAGAGTAAGAGCCATTGGGTTGGGCAATAAGACACGTACTTACACTGAACTACATTAAAAGATCGAATCATATCGATTACTTAGATCAACTAAAGAGCTTATATACCGATTTATTAGAACATTTTAGTTATTAGTCGTTCTATGATATAGTCATTATAATTATTTAAAAAATTATTTTTAGTTACGTTATCAAACATCTAATATATTAATGCATTACTACATTAAAAAAAATTACTCCCTCCGTCCTAAAACTTTCTTCCCACTTCCCTTTTTTCCCCGTCCTAAAACTACCTTCCCATTAGAAGAAAAAAAGATGACAAATGACATTAATACCCTCATGTATTTACACCAATTATCTTCTAACTCTATATTTTGAATGATTGCAAAAAAAATTCAAAAAATCTTTTTTAAGGAGGGTAAAATTTGAAGTCAAAGCCAAAAATTAAAAATGGGGAAAAGTCAAACTGGGAAGAAAGAATTAGGACGGAGGGAGTATGTTTTTAACTTTTTAAAAGTTGCTCATATGGACAAGGCTCTCCCAAAGCTCGCGGGTACCCATGTGAGCTGGACTCGGGTTTCTTAGGCCCGGGGCCCAGCCGAGCTCTAGCCTAAAAAATTCTCGTAATTAGCATTTTGTCCTGACTTGAAACCTGGCCCGGCCCGCAATTTGATCAAGTTTATTTTTGAGTCAAAAAATTTGAAAAATTTAAAAAAAAAAGAGTTCATTTTCTTATTTGGGTGTCTCAAAATATATACTACCTTCATTCTATATTAACTATCTTTTATAATTTTTAAATTATATTAAAAAATGAATGAATATTGACAAGTTTTATGTCTATATTTATTCATTTTTAAATGTATCATAAAACTTTAAAAGACAATTAATATAGAATAAAGAGAGTATTATTGTGAAAACTTTATTGATATTCATTAAAAACAAAATAGGAAATAAATATCTATTAATAGCATGTACAATTTGACGATTACTAAAGGAGATACGGAGTATGGACGGAATGTTCATCCCAGCTATTACATGATTTTTTAATTAGTTTATTTTAGTCCACAATTTTTAATGGATATACCTATAGACGTAAGATTCCTGGGAGGAGAAAAATTAGACAATAAATTACCTATAAAATTAGACTATAAATTACCTATAAAAAATTAGACTATAAAATTATAAAAAATTAGACTTTTTACAAAAATTAAAAATTTTAATTATGAAGTAATAAAATATGTGAGAAGATCCACATTTGACAGGTAGATTTTAAAGTCAACAAAATACAACTCTTGTTTTGATGATGAGTTGATCTTGCCCCAGGTTGCCTTAAATAGGCATTATATTAAATTAATAGAGTATTTTTAATTAGAATGAAAATAAAGTGCATGAAGTAAATAATAAAATAAATAAATATGTAAATATATATATAATTGATAAAACAGTAATTAAAAATAACAAAAAATATAATAATAAAATAAATAAATATGTAAATAAATATATAATTAATAAAACAGTAAATAATAAATAAATTAATAATAATAGTAATGATTCAAAAAGTAAATTTATCATAATTTAAAATTTTGAAATAAAAAGTTAAGATAATATAGTAGTAAAATAAAATAATAGTAATAAATAAAAAACTAAATAGTAAAATAAAATAATAGTAATAAAAATATAGTAAATTAAAAAATAAAATAATTAAAATAAAAATAAATGTAATAAAAATAATGAAAAGACAAATAATAAAAAAGAAAAATAAAATTATAAAATAACATATACTCGTAATAATTTTAAAAATAGAAAAAAAAATAAAAATTTAAAAACAAAAAATATAAACTCTCCACACTTCCACCCCCCCCCCCCCA
>OOIL02002239.1:2733471-2839288 GCA_900332095.2 Cuscuta campestris
CCCCCCCCCCCCCAACTTCCTTCCAACCAAAGATGACAGAATTAGACTTAGAATTTTGAACTCGTAAAATTTCAATTCTAAAATTAGAATTTTGAAGTCGATAAAGACGGTAACAGAAACGAGTTTGATATTTATGAAATTGTTGTTCCATAAGAAAAGGTCACTCTTTAATTACAGGTTATGAATTTTTAAAAAAAGACTTGAATTTGTAAATGACATTGGAGAGGTGTGGATTTGTAGCCTTGTAGGTGGGTTAATTTTGAATTAGAAGAATTTGGTCCAAACCCAAATCCATATTCTTTGAGTTCTCAAACAAGTAATTTGGATCAAATCTAGATTTCAAATCCAAATTCAAGTTTCTAAACACACCATAAGAGAAAAGTGTAAAGATTAATTTGAAATGAAGAAAGATCTTTGGTAATAAAGATCGATCAGGTCAAGGAATAGTCATTGAGAATGGTCTAGAAGTATCCCTAAGCTATATTATTCTTTAACAAATATACTAAGACTTAATTAAAAGACTAACAAACCAAGATATTTTAAAAGTTTTCCCTCTTGATCCTTCGTATGTGATCAAAAGTTCTTCAATCAGAGATTGAATAAGCTTGTCGTAGCTCTTGAATCATACTTCTACTTAGTCTTGATGCTCATTATATTTGATTTTGGAGTTATGGTTCTTTGGCTTTAAGGTTCACACCTGAAATGTGAACTTTTTTGCAATTTTCATGTGCTTATATGTAGATCTTTTCTTTTTCTTTTTTTTGTGAAAGATCTAATTTTTTATTTTATTTATGTACTAAGATTCATATAATGAGTGTAGACTTAAGATCATATACGATTTGCCCATTTGTCATCATCAAAACCTAAAGATAATAATGAGCAAAAAATATTGCAATATACATATTCATGTATTGACACATTGTCCAACACATTCATTCTAAATTAAAAGTTTACTTTGATAGAGATGGAGTTTTAAGAAGCGTTAAAAACTAAAAACATAAAATCTTTTGTAGACTTAAAGTTCATGCTCATTTTATAGATCTTAGTGCATTTGTAGCATAAAATATGTGGGCTTTTTGCAAAATAGAAAATATTCACACACAAGCCCATGAAAAAATGGGAAAAAAATTTAAATGTAGACCTTGAGACCATATACGCATCACTTAAGTAAAAAAATGTGTGATTAAAATTAAGATAAAATAAAAAATAATGTGAAACACACAAATATAAAAAATGTAATACTCCGTATTTGGTATAAAATGATAATAAGAGTATAAGACTAATAAAAACGAAACAAAGAAAAAAAATGGGAGGAAGGAGTATTAGACACTCCTTCCGTCCCTAAATCATTTATATTCAGGGAAAATTAATAAATTCATTATATTTTCTTTCTTTTTTGACTCATTTAGATTTTTTTAAAACTTTGTTTAAGTTATTTTTAAGAAGAGGTTATCCATTTAGGGGACGAAATTATTACGTTCATCATGTGTGATGTGTCTCTTAATAATTGAAGAAGTCATTTCAAAAAAGAAGAAAGAAAGAAAGAAAGAAAATGAGTTATATGCCTACCAAAAAATTTCTTGAAAAGTCGTTGAAAATGGCGGCCTCTTTCCACTAAAGATAAACAAAGGGAAAAAGAAAAAGAAAAAAAATGGAGTAATTAAGAGTGATTTCTTCTCTTCTTTGATTTGAGATTTGAGAGTTGATTTCTTGCTGTATTTCCTTTGGTTCCCATTAATGTCCATAATTTTCATCATATAGAATACATGTATATATATGTATTCTAACAATCACCACCACCACACGACGGCGACGGATGGGGTTTCGCCGCGGGTCAACAGCCCCAGATTCTCCGGCTCGATGACCCGCAGAGCCCACTCCTTCAAGCGCTCCAACAATGGCGGCGCCAATCAGACTGCCCATGGAAACGGCGGCACTTCCGCCTCCCTGAACACCCACCACGAAATTGATCTCCAGGTGACCTCTCCCAGATCTGAGGGAAATGGGAGCCCTGTTTTCGAGGACGGGTTCGAATCCGTGGTGGAGAAGAAACAAGCTCAGACCCACTTGAGCAGTGTGATCCAGAGAGTGCATCTGAGGAGAAAGATTGGATCTTTGGGTGTGGATTTGGGTGGATTGGGTGAATTGGTGGAGTTCAAGGGCAAGAAGAAATTGGGGCACTTGATGTTCTTGATCTTCTGTGGCCTCTGCTTCTTCTTGGGTGTTCTCAAGTTCTGTGCTTATGGATGGTTCGGATCAGTGGTAGAGAAGACTGGGCTGAATCAGGTTGGTCTAGCTGTTCTACATATATACGAGTAATCTTTTAGCTGAATATGGAGATTGGGAATTTTAGATGTTTATAGATCATGCTTGATTTGTGATTGGATGGTAAGAAAGTCCCCTTGATCACCTTGATGTTTGAGGGTTTTCTTTGAGTAGAACTGTAGAAGGATAAGGACCCTTTCCTATTGGTAGTAGAGTTTTGTGATTGTTAAGTCAGCTTGCAATGAGTTATAATCTGTTAGGCTTTCTTTATATGGAAATGAAATTGTACCACTTAAGGAATAGAGATCTTTTAGGAAGAATGGGACATGGATAGAGTGAGTTTTGTGCAATGTTGTAAAAAGTTGCACTCTATCTTTATAGGTAAGGTACTATGGTCTGTGTACGCCCACCTTCCCCAACCACACTTGTGGGACCTTTCTGTGTTATTGTAAAAAGATGCAGGATTAGTTGGGCTTAGAAGGGATCTAAGTGGAATTATACTGCCTTAATCCAGAAAAAAACATAGGCAGTGAGTAACATTCTAGTTCCCTAGACAAAGATTCGATAGAGCTTCACAGGTATTTGCACTTTTTTTTTGTTTTCTCAAACACAAGATTCCAAGGTTGCTATGGAAGTTACGTATTTTATAGTGATTGCTGCATACACCAACAACACCACGAAAAACGAGTATAATCTCAACTCTGTGGGTGTCTAGGGATCAAGATTTATGCAAGCTAACCCATGTAAAAAGCGAAGTAGATGTTTCTGTTTGACACTTGATGCATATTTCATTTACTATCCAAAACTTCATAGAAAGTAAGAAGCAACAGAAGCTCAATGTGCCATTTTGATTTTGTGTATTGTTTATCCGAAGCGAAAATATTGTCAATAATGACTTTTTAAGACGAATTTAAAAATTATAGCCTATGTGATTTGAAGCATATGCTATAAGTTAGCTTATTTTTCTAGAGCATACTACTTATGTACTATTTCCAGTTTTCCACCACCACCATCTGCCACGCGCCCACGCCTGCTATTTAATAACACTTAGGAAAGTAATAGCTTCCCTTACAAAACATATAAATATTTGATATTTCTAGGAATGGGACTTTGTATGCAATCTTGCATCTGAAGCTAAAGCAGTTTGGCTTGATTGTTGTTCATTGCTATCTAGGATTTCTCAGATTCTCTGGTCACTCACCAAACTATGACGCATCAAGGCTCTCATGAATATGACTACGTGTATACGGACAGACATCATGAAGATAAAGGTGGAGGAAATGAGGTGGAGGCCTTAAGGATGGTATCTTCAGGAGCGGTTGGTACTCCCAACATGGAAGATGTAGGTCTTAGATCTATTCCCAAATGCATTCACTTATAAAGAACGTAAAAGGAACCAGTATTTGAAATATTTTTGTTTGTTTTGCTGTAAAGTTATTTTTTTTATTTCAGCATTTAATGATATGGACCAAACCTGAGAGTGTCAATTTCACCAAGTGCATTGATCGGCCAAAGAGTCACAAACGTAAGCTCCTATAACTCGTTCTTGATCTGCTTAAAGGATCCGTACATGTTTTTATATTATTTAATATTTTTATATCATTACTTTCATCATTTCTTGGCAGAGCTAGATAGAAAGACAAACGGCTATTTTCTCATAAATGCCAATGGTGGATTAAACCAGATGAGATTTGGGGTCTGGTTGTTATTTTTTTACAGTGATGTATCTTGTATGTGATTTTTCTAAACAGTACGAGTACACTATCTGGTTTGATCTTATAAACAAATACTTCTAGAATGCAGATTTGTGATATGGTTGCTGTGGCTAAAATCATGAAGGCGACCCTTGTACTTCCATCTCTTGATCACACTTCCTACTGGGCTGATGAAAGGTGTGTCATTTTAGATAAATAAGATCAATCCCTGTTGCCAAAACTCACAAATCGCAATGGGAAAAGCAGAATTCTACCCTAACTTTGTAACAACTATAATGTAAAGAAGTGCTCCCTCCGCCATAAAAAGAGTCATGTTTCACAAAGGAAGAACTTTTAAATTTACTTAGGTACGGCTATTGAAAAGCATCCTCTATAGCCAATATATTGACTTTATTTGTTCGTTCAATTTAATTTAATACACTCAACTTGTTTGGGACACTTCTTTTTTCAAAATATACGATAAAAATTAGATTCTTTTGTTCAAATAGTACTTATTTTTTGGATAAAAAAAGTTTTTAGATAAGACTCTTTTTTTGGGACATAGGGAGTGGTGTATACCAAATGGGGCTATTGGCATTTGGTGTATACTTACTGCAATAAGCCAATAACTAATGATTCACATCCTTTTGTATGATCATAATGTGTTTATCTCCTTGATCTTTTCTTGTTATGTAGTGGTTTCAAAGATTTGTTCGACTGGCGACACTTCATTGAGACATTGAAGGATGATGTTCACATAGTTGAGGAATTGCCGCCTGAATTTGCCGGTGTTGAACCTTTTAACAAAACACCAATATCTTGGTCAAAGGTAAAGTTTTTCAAACATAAACTCTTATAAGTTTTTTTTGCTTGGACTTTAATGGAAACATCATGGCTACCGTATATTGCAAGGAATAGGTACTCTTAAAACAAAACATTTTTAGTAGTTTTATATGGAAAAAAAGTGTTAACAAAAACCCAGTAATATCCTTTTGTTGGGGTCTAGGGGCTTAGGATGTACACAACCTTACCCCTATAAAATACAGAGAGAGACATTTTTCCAGAAAGTGGGAAAACAAACTTTCTATAGTAAAACAAAAACAATTTTAGTTCTTTTTGAAATTGGGAGACTTATTTACTGTGAAACGGAAGCGGTACTTGCTGACATCTTCAGACATTTTCTATTAGAATCACTAGCAGCTTTACTCGTTTTAAATAATTTTGTTATGCTTCTTTTCTTCAGGTTAGTTACTACAAATATGACGTCCTTCCACTACTGAAGCAGAATAAGGTGATATACTTCACGCACACGGATTCCAGGCTTGCCAACAATGAGATTCCGAATTCCATACAAAAGTTGAGATGTCGCGTGAATTACCAAGCATTAAAATATTCCTCCACCATTGAAGAACTTGGGAAAACTTTTGCTTCAAGATTGCGGAAAAATGGGAACCCTTATCTTGCTCTACATCTAAGGTCTATTTTGTAGTAGTAATTTTTCCTCATAAATATGTGTTACTTGATTAGGCACATAATTGCAGATTTTGGGTCCTTCCTATTTTGTGCCCTTTCGGCTACAACTTCTGCGTTTAGCTTTAATGTTTGAAAAAGCTATTTAATTGTAGTGTTTAGTTTTAACATTTTCAAAGTTAATCTGCACCTTTATAAATTTATCTAAAATGCCAACGCTAATTGAAAATGTTGTTCCCAAACAAGGCCTTATTTGTCTTTTCTTCTTGCAGGTATGAGAAGGATATGCTTGCTTTCACAGGCTGTAGCTATAATTTGACAGCGGAAGAGGATGAAGAACTTCGCAGGATGAGGTATGAAGTGAGCCATTGGAAGGAAAAGGAGATCGATGGGGCAGAGAGAAGGCAGCTTGGTGGCTGTCCCTTGACACCAAGGGAGACTGCCCTTCTGCTGAAGGGTCTGGGCTTCCCTTCCACCACTACGATTTACTTGGTTGCTGGTAAAGCGTTCGGCAAAGATAGCATGCGATATCTTTGGGACAACTACCCGAATATCTATTCCCACTCAACTCTTTCGTCAGAAGAAGAACTGAGTCCTCTCAAGAATCACCAAAACATGTTGGCTGGTCTGGACTATGTTGTTGCACTCCTCAGTGATGTTTTTCTTTATACTTATGATGGCAACATGGCAAAGGCTGTGCAGGGTCACAGGCGCTTCGAGGATTTCAAGAAAACCGTCAATCCAGACAGGTAATTTCCAAATGCAGCTTCATCCAAGAAGCCATATTTATTATCATTCTATAAATTGGAGTAAAATGACAATTATACCCCCTAGTTACGACTCGTAGTCGAGTTTTTGAATCAAACACAGATCAACTCATTTTTTAAACGAGTATGTAGTTGAGCTTGAGCTTTGACTTTCTTTTCAAACAACAAAAAACTAGTGACTCATTACAAGAAACCCAGTAAAATCCCACAACAGTGGGATCTGGGGAGGACGTGTGAACTATAAATGTGATGTGTGATATTGAAAATGCAGGATGAATTTTGTGAAGCTAGTTGATGAACTGGATGAAGGGAAGATCTCATGGGAAGTGTTCAGTTCCAGAGTCAAGAAACTCCATGAGAATCGGATCGGGGCTCCTTACATGAGGGAACCCGGCGAGTTCCCAAAGTTGGAAGAAAGTTTTTATGCCAATCCTCTCCCTGGCTGTATATGTGAGAAAACACAGAAAAAGTAAAGCCCAAATGGAAATGAAGATGATGCTATATCAAAACCTCCACACTTTTTCGGTTCACCTCGAAGCGCAAGGTCCTTCCTCCAATGGGGGAACGAAGTAAGCTCAGCTGGAAATGAAGCACGAGGCTTTACTGCGGTTTCTGAGAAAATTGGCGCGAAAATGTGTGATTTGTGACTTGGCATAATCAAGAACTTAGAAAGCGTCAAATTCTGCTGCGGTCCCTGCTCAAGATGGTGATCCATACGGATTAGTGTTACTCATTTATACGGCGAATTACAATCGTTTCACATTTCAGAGATTTTTTAAGGACTCGGTTCGATCTTGATAAAAAATGGTTTAGTGATTGTATGTTGATAGGGTGTACTAATGGATGTGTGCAGACTTGGAAAGGCTACATTTTTTATTCACAAGTAAATGATACGTACTGTGGTGAGATATGGAAACATAAGTGATGAATAATTTTGTTTGACAAAACTAGTTTATGTTTTATGTTTTCCAGTACAAAGAAGTTGGCCAACATATATAATTATCATTAAAATGCATGAGATAACATTTTACACATAGTAACACACAAACTAAGTCAGAAACTGAGTTACAAAAGAGTTTCATATTTACCTTATTTAGGCTCTTGGGATTCTTTAGGTCTTTGGACTAGGCTAAAGAATTAGGTAACTTAGGTCATATTCTCTTCACCTGACCTCAATGATTAAAATCTAATTGGAATAAATTCTGATTTAATCTAATCTGATCTGAATGTAAATATATTTAAAAATATTTCTGATCTGATTTGATCTGGTTTGATTCTTAAAAAATGATAAGTAATACGAATAAATTGAAGAGAACAAGACCTTAGTGGTGTTTCTATGCGCTTATAAACTGTTCAAAATTACTTATAAGTTATTTTTAACTTATAAGTCAGGTGATGACATGTTTATTTATGCTTATAAGTTACTTATAAGTTGTTTATAAGCCTGAAAAAATTAGTGGATCTTATTAGCTTATTTTTAAATTAATTTTTGCAAAATTTCATTTTAACAAGAATTTTTACAAAACTATTCCTCGCCATTTTTGAATATTTCCAAATGATTTATCTATTATTTAAGTCATTTTACTTCCACAAACGAAGATTTAATTTATAAGCAGCGTATAAGTTAAAAATTACTTATCAATAATAAGTCAATAAGCATCAACACAAAAAAACTACTTATGTTAAAAATTGATTATTTTTAAATTAATTTTTTTCAAAATTTCATTTTAACAAGATTGTTTACAAAACTATTGCTCGCCATTTTTGAATACTTCCAAATGATTTATCTATTATTTAAGTCATTTTACTTCCACAAACGAAGATTTAATTTATAAGCAGCTTATAAGTTAGAAATTACTTATCAATAATAAGTCAATAAGCATCAACACAAAAAAAACACATCCCTTATGCATGGAAAAAAAAGGACCATGCTAGGGTGCCACCACATGGGTGCTACCATGGGTGCACCCATGCTTCGCAAAGATAAACACAGACGATAATTGTCTATTATCATCTGTGTTTGTCTATGCGAAGCATGGATGCACCCATGGTAGCACCCATGTGGTGGCACCCTAGCATTTTCCAAAAAAAAAAAAGAAAAGAAAGACTCAATGTTGAGTTGTGTCATGGGGCATGCGTTTTGAACAACAACTGAATTGAATGACAATAAGACTATCTCATCTAACTTTGTACTGCTTACATCAATTTCTATTTCGTACGTGTGTATACTAAGGTAGTTAGCTTCCTCACTTCCAAAATTGAAATGGCTTTACCATTTAAAAAAGAAAAACTTTCCAAATAAAGTTTACCCTCTCTTACTTTTCAATTAAGTATATTTCTTCCAACCATACATGTACATTATGGGCCTGTTTGGGAATAGTGTTAGAGATTAGCGTTAGCGTTTTCAAAAGGCTATCTACATGCAGCGTTTAGCGTTAGCGTTTTCAAATTAATCTTGATACGGTATCGTATCGGGATAGTGAAAGATTTCGAGCACATTCGAGCTCCAAGAACAAAAGAGGCGAGAAAGAGAGAGATTAAGGTTTAGGAGAAAGTATTTTCTTTATTCATTCATTGATAAAACTATGGTGATGGATACATTTATAGGCTCCAATTCTAGAGAATCTCAATAATAAATGGTAACTAAATAATTAATAATCCTAATTATAAAAGTAAGTAACTAAACTAGGAAACTAATTAATCACCTAACAAATATAATATTTCCTAATAATAGTTAACTAACTATAAATAATTCATTACCATAATAATAATAATAATAATAATAATAATAATAATAGTCCCGTAACACTCTCCCCGTCTCGAAAACCAACTTGTCCTCAAGTTGGAAATCTAGAAAAAACGAGGAATCATGTGTTGTGAACGGACATCCTCCGGGGTCAAAGACCTTTATCAATGGAGCATCAAAAGATTTAGCCAAGCTCAAAGCATTCACAAGTCCTAGCAAACAACTCCAGAGAACCAATGAGAAGAAAATCTTGCCAACACGCGTGACATTCCTAGAATCATAAAGGACAACAACGTCATTTTCTGACATCCCAAATATTTCCGTGCATCCATAAAAAATGATACCATCGCTTGAATATTTTGCTTGGATAGTGTGGTCTCGTTGATCGTCACCAGAAACATCAACAACAATATCAACAACGGCAAGAGGAACACCATCTATGGGATCTATCATAAGATCATCATCAGGAACACCAACAGGATCAATAAAAATTTCCTTTTTAAATTCCTAGTCCTGCAAAGTTGTGTTTTGCAAAGGTACAGGAAGGGCCGAATCTCGTGGAGTGCCGATCAGTTTCTTAATAGAGCGCATCATGTTTGTTTTGAAAATGTATAACTCTATAGAAATCAGGCTTGGCATAATTGGGAGACCACGAACTAAATCTTGTATTGAGCAAAAGGCCTCTACGGAAAACGTATATACCTCGGAATCAAATTTTGGTTGACCTTCAATTGGACGAAATGCCTGGAGTTTCTTTATAATTTCATCCACGGAATCTTCAACTGCACCCACGCCTTCATAAAATTCAATTTGCCCCTGTAGAACTTTCTCGAGTAAACCAAGAACTTTGTCCAACAGAGAATCCATTGCGTGTGCCGTGGATTTTTTTTTGTATCTTTTGGGCGAGTTCATCAATGAAAGCACCAATTGATACGGTATCGTATCGGAATAGTGAAGGATTTCGAGCACATTCGAGCTCCAAGAACAAAAGAGGCGAGAAAGAGAGAGATTAAGGTTTAGGAGAAAGTATTTTTCTTTATTCATTCATTGATAAAACTATGGTGATGGATACATTTATAGGGTCCAATTCTAGAGAATCTCAATAATAAATGGTAACTAAATAATTAATAATCCTAATTATAAAAGGTAACTAACTAAATTAGGAAACTAATTAATCATCTAACAAATATAATATTTCCTAATAATAGTTAACTAACTATAAATAATTCATTACCATAATAATAATAATAATAATAATAGTAATAATAATAATAATAGTCCCGTAACAAATCTGCACCGTTAAAATTTTATCCAAAACGCTAACGCTAATCTCTAACGCGATTCCCAAACAGGCCCTATATTTTTCAACCATTTTCCATCTTGAACTCCTTGAAGCCCAGCCATTTGTAAACTTCAATTTGGGGGTGTGTGTGTGTGTGTCTATATATATATATATATATGGGCCGGTTCAGGCCAGAATGCACCTTCGTGAAAGAAATAAGAATAAAATCTAGCCTTTGGATCTGATGCATCGTGCGGCTCAGATTGCATCCAGCATCTTGCACTCAGATTTTGAGATAGTACATTTTCAAAGGATTTTTGTGCATTTTGACATGACGCATTTTCAAACCATTTTGGTGCACCTAATTTTGATGCAATCCTGACCCTTAGATCTCAAAATCTAAAGCACCAGATTCATTCTTATTTCTTTCATAAGATTGCATTCTCACCAAAACATATATATCTTTCTTCTTATATAAATGGTAAATAGGGTTTGGTACCCTCTAATATTATGTCCATTTTCCGTCCAAATTAGTAGCACAATTGGCTTTTGGACTTGTACGTTACTTTTTAACTCCTAAAATACCCCTACGCCGTTAAGTCAATGGTAAGTATACGAAGCGAACAAATTTTTTTGTTGAATTTTTTTTTTTTTTTTGAAGCAAAATTGTGACTTTAAATATGCCAAAAGAATAATTCACAAACAGTCGTTTCACAAGCAAATATGCGAAGGAGTAATTCACACAGTCGTTTCACAAGCACTGGTTTTTATGGAGTAATTCATACCTAATAAATGATATGGAGTGTAATAAATAAAATTCATCCTCATAAAATTATTTCTTCACAGATTTCATCGCAAGGCCGATCGAGAAGCTCACCATCTCAAATTTCTTTGCGAAGTCGAGAGATCCCAAACACGCTATGCTAATTATTTCAGATTTGCCTAATTTTTGGTATGTTGGCAGCATGGTATTGATTACCTATCTTTCGTTTCAAGATTGAAGCTAGAAAATCCTTCTTTAATCCTAATTATTTACTCCCTCCGTCCCTGAATGGATTACAATTTTTTTTCTCTCTTCTCTTGATAACTTTTGTTTGTTTACGCGATTTTATTAAGTATTTGATAAAATAAAATATTCTTGTCACCTCTTGTTTTGTAGAACTTTTGACGTAGTTTTTTAATATGTAATTTTTATATCTTATTGATATACCAATTTATAAATAAAATGATTTTAAAAAGTAGGAAATTTTACTTCGTAACCCGCAATTTGTAATAGATTCGATGTTGTATTTTCAATTTTAAATATTTTAATAGTCTAGCTATTTATAATTGGTGTTGGAAGCTAGGATGAGACACTGTCTGCAGCTTTGTTTTCTGGTATGTCAAGTGTTTCCCTATCAATTTCTTTGTGATTTCATTCTTGTGGTAATTATGAATCAATCCGAGCATCATATTCTTGAGGTGATTTTCATTCAATTCATTAATTTTGGGAGCTTTTTGCCAAATGATAGATGAAAATGCTTCAAAATTATTTGCATTTAACCAGATGAAAATGCTTCAAAATGAGTTGCATTTAACAAAAAAACAATTTAGCAAACATGATCAAAAGCCTCTTCAATACTTAGGAGGAAGTTGTTTTCTTTTTTTCACAGTAAAATGAGGGATATCCTTTGTTTTTATCCATTTTGACTAAAGATTGTGTGATCTGATACTCATTTGCAGGATCATAGTCCTCGCTTAGAGTGGTTTTTAGAAATCGTGGCTTCATTGTAAGAGAATTATACACCTTTCCTGGACTTTGTGAGTTTGTCCCCACTTTAATGGCTCTTGCAACCTAAAAGAGGTACAGAGTATGATTTAACCTAACTTTACAAAACTTATTTTGGGTTACACTCAAATTCTTTTTAGATTGTAAGTTATATCTATTTTTTGCGCATAATTCATTGTAAATGGTGGAAGTATTATGCATTCTGATTGATTACATCTCAACCATTTGGCACCACTAAGTTTATCATTCCTTGAACTATTCTTACCCCATATGTTTTACTCCCTCCGTCCCAAAAAACTTTTCTCTTTTCTTTTTTCATCCGTTCCAAAAAATACTTCTCATTTCTATTAAAAAGTTACTTTTATCCTTACTTTTTCATATCCTACCTATCACATCATACCTTTTTACTAATAATCTACCCATCAAATCATACTTTTATTCATCACATCAAATGACATTTTTGAAAATTCAATACCAAAATACACATCCCTTAAATCCCTCTTCAAAATCAACATTTGCTTTAGCTAATTTAAGAAGCCACACTCCATTGAGGTTTCAACTGCTTTCTTTTAATTATTTTATCACCACTTGAAAATAGATCTATTCTAACTTTGGTCGCTACAAACTACAAGTTTCATTTGGAAGTATTTGAAATGGGATACTGGTTGTAGTACGTATCTTTACTTACTACCCACCCAAGAGAATTTGTTCTTTATGACAACTATTGGAATGTTTATAGAGAAGAATTATTATTGTGGATGATTTTATGCAGCCTTTTTGAATCCATAACTCCTAATGGATCGATGCTTACAGTGATGACGAAGGAGTGTTAATAAATTGCCAGGGAGATGCACATTTTTACTGTAAAAAAGAGGAGAGTTTATAGAAAAGAGGTAGATAAACTCAATGACAGAGGAAGAATGCAATTATTTTTTTGGAGTTTTGGTTCTCTTTTTTACTATTTTCATACATATAGTTTTGTGTTTTGCATTTCATAATGTATAAGATTTTTATTATTAAAGGAAACAATACCTTACTACACTACTTAAAAAAGTTTTTAAACCACTACTCCTTTTTATTTTCAAATGTTAAATCTAAATTTCAAATTTCTCATTTTTTCAAGTTATTAAAAGATCCTTCTTTAATGAACAAAAATCTTTCTGTGGTATAGGATGACACTTTTATTACGTATTTATTCATTTTTAATTTCACCTTTGTCATACTATTCATTTTCAATGACACTATTCATATCTATATGTATATTTTACATAAGAGTGTCACTCTGTGTGAAGCCCGAGATAGAAACTAGGAGCAGATAGTATACTAAATATACTCCTATGTGCAAAGAAAGTGGATGCAGATGTCTCTTTAAAAAACTGACCAAGATCTATTAAAATCAGGATCAATATTTAGATGCCTTTAAAGATTATCACATAATATGTAAATTCATTGATTACAAAGTAACATATTTGATGATATATCTAACTATTTTAGTCCACTTACAATTCTATCATACACATCTTGTATGAAGCGTATTTCTATATTTAGTCTCACTTTTGCCCTTAAATAGAGAAGAGGAACTTTGGATGCAAACCATTAGAACTTTAATCTCATCATTATTGTCAATTTCATTTCTTCATTACTTGTTCAACAAGAAGCAGTTAAACCAAATAAACCACATTGACTAATCGGTGGGGTTCCCATGACATTGGAACCCTATGTCCTGAGATGACCCAAGGGCGCTCCGATGCTACATTCGTAAATATGACGGTTCCTACCTCCTAACCCCCCGGTAAACACCCTCACCCCCTTCAATTGCACATCACAACTTAATTTTGACTTTAGAGTAAGTTTTGACTCCAAAATCAAAATTAACTTGTGCGGTACAATTGAAGGGGGTGGGGGGTGTGTTCGGTTCGGGACAGGGTAGGGCGGTTTACCTGGGGGTAGAAACCATCAATTTTACGAACGTGGCACCGGAATGCTCCCGGGTCATCCTTTGACATTGTCGGGCTATGTTATGGGAACCGTCTCGTTGACTAATATAGAAAAACCATAAACGAACTTGCAAAAAATCATGATCGGGCACCCATATATGCGCAACGCGCATAAGAATGCTAGTATATATATATATATATATTAAAGTCCTTTTCTAACACTATTTTTATACTCCATAATGTTTTCATGTTATTGGGTCTTTATTGATTCATTTTCATTATACAAAAATTAATGAAACATTTTCTCATTTTTCAAAACACTTTTAAAATAATAGTTTTGAAAATCATACTTTCATAGTTACATTATTTCAAACACAAATGTTTTTCTTCTCTTTACGAAAAAGGAAAAGAAAAATGAAAAATCAGAAAGAAAAAAAAGAGAGGGGCGTTGGAAACCATTTCCAAAACCACAAGGAGGCAACAGAACAATTAATTTAATATTTGAAGGGTATTTTAGTCTAGAGGAGTATTGACATAGGAATATTACGTAAGTTTTGAAATGATGAGCCGTAATTGGTGCAATAAACTCCACTTGATTGCATATATGCCAGAGTATTGAGCATGCTTATAATAAATGTATGCAGGCCAGGAAGCTAAGGAACTCATGTGATAGAAGATATATTGTGCTAATACCATGCAGTTAATAATGTAGGCCTTATATTTTTCTTTCGTTCAAATGCACAAGGATTGAGCTATATGTGCCCCAATATTTATACCTCAATTTGTACCCCGCAGGTTTGCACCAACATTATATGTTGGTGTAAAACTAATTTTTGTTAACACACCAACACTTTGTGTCCGTGTAAATTTTTGTTAACTCACCAACACTTATGTCCGTGTAAACCATCAAAATGTTTGTGCATAACTGTGGTGTACAAATGGGGTACATTTTTTGGTGTAAGTGTAGCATGGTCCAATGCACAAATAATCAAATATATGTCCTATGGCCTTAATGAAGCTGAGAGAGAGAGATAAAGGTAAGAGAAAGATAGGGAGATTGTTGTCAGATTTGCCTTTTTTGTTAGGAAAAATTACCCAAAATAATCCCAACTTTACCCGGTCTTTCAAAAATAATCTCACCTTTCACTGTAATGCATAATAATCACAACTTTACTGAAATTTGCCAGTTTTGGGTCGCCGTTAAATTTCTAACGGAGGGTTAACGGAAATGCCCGTTTTAAGCAACAAAATGAAAGTAGGAATTATTTTTGATGAATTTTCATTTTTTTTTTATTTTTTTTAAAATTTTTCATTTAAATTTTTAAAATTACTTTCTACCTCCATCATCATTTCTTTTTCCTTTTTTAAAGATTAGTCTTAGTTTAAAAAAATAAAATAATAGATATAAAAAAATGAAAAAAATGAGAAATGTAACTAAAATGATACAAAAATAATAAAATAAATAAGGTAATCAATGGAAACTAACTTGAAATTGGTAAAAGTAAAATAAAAATATACGGGTGGGTTTTAATATTTTACGCACTATACAAAGTATTAACATATCAATTCTTATTTTTTATAAAAAATTATCTACAATAATTCCAACTTTACATGACGGCTTTTTCTTTTAAAAAATAAGTAGTACATTAAGACTCCATATAATGTGTAAAATGTTAAAACCCACCACTCTGTATATATTTATTTTATTTCTTACCAGTTTTTTTTAATTTCTATTGATTACATTATTTATTTGATTAATTTTGTATGGTTTTAGTTATTTTTCTCATTTTCATTATTTTTTATAACTTTTTTTTTCTAAGGTAAAAATAATCTTTAAAAAAGAAAAAGAAATGGAGGTTGAAAGTAATTCAAAAAATTTAAATAAAAATTTCAAAAAAAATTAAAAAACAAAAATTCATCAAAAATAATCCCAACTTTCATTTTGTTGCCTAAAACGGGCATTTCCGTTAACCCTCCGTTAGAAACTTAACGGCGACCCAAAATTGGCAAATTTCAATAAAGTTGGGATTATTATGCATCACAGTGAAAGGTGTGATTATTTTTGAAAGACTGGATAAAGTTGGGATTATTTTGGGTAATTTTTCCTTTTTGTTAAGAGCAACCCTAGCTAGCTTTGATGTGAAAATTTGAATGTGCTATTTGACTCTGCCAACTACTACTAATGTTCTTTGAAAATATGTTCTCTCTCCTATATATCAAACCAATATATTCCCTCTCTCTCAGTGTATTCGTCAAACTAGATAAACTTTAAACCTCAATTAAATGAAAATGTTCATGTCTTTTAATATAAAATTTATTTCAAGTAATTAACCCCTTATTTAGGAGAGGTAAAATAAAAGAGGAAAGAAAATAATGAGTTGAGGAATGTATTGAGTTTGGGAGAGTGAAGGAAAATCAAGGAGAAAGAAAAAGTAAGAAAATTCCGCCATCCGTGGGACTCGAACCCACGACCACATGGTTAAAAGCCATGCGCTCTACCAACTGAGCTAGAACGGCAACCTTGTCTTCAACGTCATAAACTTAGTATTTACCAATAAGTTGTAATTGCTGCAAGGTCGCATTAAGCGTCAGTTCATTAGTTAGCTATATTTAGTTGAATGCTCCCTAAGTTCTCTAATACTCTCATATTATAATGAGCGTTGAACGTGCCAATATATATTCATCTTGAATTATTATCACATCTAAAAAATATTCGTCCATCTTGAAGGCCCGGTACAATTTATAAACACTTGGACTTTATTACTCTAATATTAAAAAAATTATAAAAGAAAAAGTTTTCATTATCAACTATTCAACAAATACGGAGTATATAATATAATTAACATCTTAATTAATAAAACTTTATGAAATTAAAATATCATAAAAATTATTAAAGAAATACATGCATTGACTTGAGGTAAGTATAACATGTGTGTATAATCAGGCATCAATTTCTTGTATAATTGAATGATAACTAGAATGAGTAACTTCATTTATCTTGCTTCAAAATTTACACATTCTAGTAGGAAAAATTTGTATCACAATTTTAATCCCTTTTCAAAAAAAAATCACCACGATGACCACATATTGAATTAATTCAAAGAGAATGATTGCACATGTCTCCCCTCCACGGGTCGAGGAGGACAGAGAGTGATATATATATACATATATATATATATATATATATATATATATATATATATATATATATATATATATATATATTAATGAAGAGTACATGGAGTGCAAACCCAAACTTCAAACAACTACTAGCTTGACCGCGTGATAGTCCAAACCACAACTATAAGATGCCTTGAAAACTAAACAATGGCTTGTGGTTGGATTGATTGCCTCATTATATGCATGGGATGAGGCCAACCCATGCAAACATTTTCATCGATTTTCATGCAAACAAAAATGGTGCGTGTCTATATGTATTTTAAATGCAATGTAAGTTTATTATATTTATACGCAATGTAATTTTCATCAATTTTTATTATATTTAGGTTAAAATATATGATTGGTCCTTCAACTTTATGAGTTGTGCATGATTGGTCCTTCAGGCTTTAAAAGTTCATAAATAGTCTTTCAGGTATTCATAACCCTCTGAGTGCAGTCTTTCAAGTTTCAAAAGTTCATACGTAGTCCTTCAGTTATTCATTGACCCTCAAAATGCAGTCCTTCTATGGTACACGTTAAAACATAAACGGATTACTATTTCCATATACTCCACCCGTCCCATAAAACCTTTATCCTTTCTTTTTTCAACCGTCTCAAAAACTTTTCTCATTTCGGGATTTCCAACATTTACAATGGGAGGGAAAGACCCACTGCGGAAAGACTCACTGCGCTGCGATGCTCGCAGGACGGGGCCAGCGTCGTGCGCCACGACGCTCATTGCTGGTCGACACTTGCATCTGGCACTGAAGTGGAAGTTATATATGTGGAGCTAGTTGCATCTGGTACCCATTGCCGGTCGCAAGTTATATATATGGAGACTCCGTTTAGCTTTTAATTTGTACCGTAAAAAAAGACTGCATTTGGAGGGTTGACGAATATTTCAAAGACTACTTATGGACTTTTGAAACTTGAATAACTAGATTTGGAAATTGTTGAATACTTAAAGGAATATTTATAAACTTTTGAAACTTGAAGGATCAATCGTGCACAAGTCACAAAGTGAAAGAACCAATGGCAAATTTCACCCAATTGTGCAATGCGGCGGCAAAGGGTACCAGTGTAGTGGTGGTTGTGGTGGTAGTGTGGCGGCGAAGAGAGGTAGTGGTAGCAGCATGGGAAGAGAGTGTGACATTATAGTGTACTAGATAGGTATTTTTACCTACATTATAGTGTTAGATAGGGTAATCTTCCTAATTTTAAATGACAAATTCTTTCATGGACCTTAAGTCCATGTTAATTATATGGATCTTAATGCATTTGTAGTATAAAAGAAGTGAACTTTTTTAAAATTTAAAAAAAGTAAATATCTATATGTAAGTCCATCAAAAATTTACATAAGAAAGAAAGAGAATCGAGGAGATTAAAAATTCACTAAGGAGGGAAGGGATAAGCATTGAGAAGAGAAAACCAAGAATCGCCATCCATGGGACTCGAACCCACGACCACATGGTTAAAAGCCATGCGCTCTACCAACTGAGCTAGAACGGCTGCTTTACGCACTGTCACCGATTTTCTAACTTTTCCATACTAAACACTCCGTATTAGTTTGTTCATCAGCAATCGTTGCAAGATGCTCATCTAATAATCTCATTTCATGATGAACGTCACAATCAGGGGCGGATCTATGTTTAAAGGAATGGGGGCACTTGCCCCCAGTGAGTTTAAGAAAAAAATTTATTAGTATATTGAGTATTTTTATTCTTTTAATGAAATAAAAGTGATGCCCCCATAAAAAAAATTGGTTGCCCCCAATCTCTTCTTGGCCACTTCCGTAAAAGCAAAAAAAAAAAACCTTTTCAAAAAACAAAAAAAAATTGAATTATTATTTCATACGTTACATTGCTATTATATTACTGTGTAATATATTAGTTTGCTTTATTTCTCAAAAAAATCTTGTTCTATTTATTGGTACACCAAATTGTACCCTATGTACACCACATATTTTTCTTGATTATCAATTTCTATCTACACCAAGAAATTCAATACTTCTTTCATCTCACAAAAAAATTTCTATCTGAAAAAAGATACACTTTAAAAAATGTATTATTTTCTAGTTCGATCTACTGTAATTTTATAATATGGTAGGATATGTATAGAGTATGAGGGAGTAGATAAATGTTGATTTTGAGACGGTAAGTTTATGTATTTGGCTTTTGTGGGGATAATACAATTGCATATTTGTTCAAAAAAAAGGATATGATGTTTTGGATAAAAATTAGAAAATAATATTAAAATTAAACATTTTTAAAGTTCATTTTTTAAAACAAGAAATGTTTTGTGGAAAAAAAAGAGAAAGATTTTTTCTTCAAATCTGCCCCCAGTGGTTTGGATTTCTGGATCCGCCACTGGTCACAATATCAGAAAATTACTCTCCCTACCTTTCGTTTTGTGATAAGAATTCGTAGGTTCCATCTTTTTTAAAAATATACCCTGAAATATCTAAAAACTTGCTTTGGAGGAATTTTCCTTTTTTCCATTATTATTATTATTATTATTGAAGTATAATTATTATCAATATTATTATTCTTATATTATTATTATCATTATTATTGTGTGGCTATTACTATTATTATTATTATTACTATTACTAGTGTTATTATTATTATGGAGTATTATTATTATTATTATTATTATTACTCACTTCATCATCCGTGTTCATCATTGTCTTTTGCAGTTGTCACTCGCTGCCGCTTTGCCTATTGAGTTGCGTTGGATTGTCGCTATATGCACTAGAATAATAATAATAATAATAATAATAATAATAATAATAATAATAATAATAATAACAACAACAATAACAATAATAATAATAATAATAATAATAATAATAATAATAATAATAATAATAATAGTAATAATAATAGTAATAGGAGTAGTAAGGTTGTAAAACGAAAGAATAACTTTGAATCGATTCGCGATTCGTTTTCGAAATCAATTCGTATTTAAAAAAATGAATATGAATAAGAATATTAATATTTATTAGAATTCAAAACAAAATGGCTACGAATAGGAATGGTTATGTATTCTATTTGATATGCTAACGAATATATTCGAATTTAAATAGCCCATAAAAATTTATACCCAATATATCTACTTCATAATAAATACAAAACTTAATATACAAAGTACTTCATAGTAAACATACAACATAATATACAGGGGCAAGGTTTGCATGTACGCACATCATCCCCAAACCCTACTCTCGTGGGATCTATTTAACTAAGCCGTTGTTATTTTGGACATGTCATTTTAGTACAAAGTAATCCCTCCATTGACAAAAATACTCCCTCTTTCATTTTTTTTCTTTAACAAAAACTTCCACTTTCTATTAAATATTACTCTAACTACCTACTAATTCCTACCATACCTTTTACATCATACTTTTTCACTAATAATCTATCGATCATATTTTACTTTTACCCATTACATTAAGGACAAAGTTAGAAATTCAATTTCAAATATACACTCCTTATTCTCCCATTAGTCGAAATAGGAACCGCTTTAAAAAATGAATGGTGTATATGATTAATCTGTGGGGTAATAATTTTTGAAGCTATAAAACGTAACAAAACTCAAAATTTATAATTTATAATTTATAATAGAATACAAATATATGAACCAAATATTTGAATTTATTATCAAATTGAAAACGAATGGTAATAACTATTCCAATTAAAAACGAATATGAATATGATGAATGGTGTCATTTTTCAAATATGAATAAAATTCCATAGTATTCGATTCGATTCGTTCGTTTTACAACCCTAAGTAGTAGTAGTAGTAGTAGTACCAATGATAGCAATAGTAATACTAATCACGATAATAATGATTCTAATAATAATAATAATAATAATAATAATAATAATAATAATAATAATAATAATAATAATAATAATAATAAAACGAAAAAAGGAAAATCTCCCAGAGTAAGGAAGTAACAATGAGAACAAATAAAGAAAGTAACAGTAAGATCAAATATTTTAAAAAATGTTTGTAGTAGCACTATGTTTGGTTTAAAAAAAATAGAAATCACCCTAATCCGCCATCCGTGGGACTCGAACCCACGACCACATGGTTAAAAGCCATGCGCTCTACCAACTGAGCTAGAACGGCACAACTGCTCCCTTGATTGTGAACCACCTTATTATTGTTAAAAGTTCACCAACAAAGCAAAATTATGCTAAAGTTTACCCTCTTGGCTAAGATTAATCAGCCCACCCCTATGTGAATCAAGCTTGTTTTTAATATCTTTTAATTCCAGGGCACAAAAAAAGTACCCTTTACAAAAATTAATTCCATATTTAAGCAACTTTTTATTTAAAATTGGAGCTCAATAAAGTAAATCTATTCCATGTAAAAAAAAATACATAAGTAAATAAAAAAAGACTAAAGTGGCATAATTAAGTGACACTAGTTGACAATTGTATAAAAAAATTTGACATTCAAGAGTGTTAATACAATATTAGTAATAGTTTGGACGATTCTCTATCTTCAAATATGAAGGAGTGAAGGATATTTTTTTTATTGTTTGGGCTTATAAGTGTATTCGTAACATAATTATTATAACATTGAGAGCCTTATAAATTTAGGAGGCTCAGCTAGAGGAGGTTATCCGCCCCGACCTACCTCAGTACTGGTCCTAATTTTGAAAAGTATTATATTATGGACCCTCAAAGAAAGGTGCCAAGTAATAAGGAAACTACCAACAAAGATATTGTGGAACACTGCAACCAAATCAAAATCTTACTCATTCTAATAGTGCTAAGATAAGAGACCACAATAAGTATTACAGGCTTGTGAGATGCCTATTATTGCATTTGACTATTACTTGTATAGAGGACGGTAATCTTAATTATACCAACTCCATTGGTGTAAAATTGTTACACTAATTTAATTAGAGCATCTACGAGGTACTAATTGTAAAATTAATTATTCCTACTCTCCCTAACCCCTTAATCTCTCTCGGTAAACCGCCAATACCTGACATGCCCCTAAAGCACCCTGCACATCTCTAGTTATACCAACTAACTTTGGAGTCAGCAAAAAATTTGTTAGTGCACTTGGAGGGGTGCAGGGTGCTTTTCGGACACGCCAGGTTATTAAGGGAGGTTTACCAGAAGGGTTAGAAGAAATAAGTACAATTGATTTTACAATCAAAACATCGTTCGTATTTCAATTGAATTGGTGTAACAAACTTACACTGTCTACTTTTTTCAATTAAAGTACTTTCAGTCTTTCATACCATCTCATATGTTATGATAGACGCGAGAAAGTATGAACACGAACAATCGACAATTATAAAAATTACTAACAACATGTTATTAACCTCCACGGACAGAAGAGAAAATTTTTTATTGATCAGTATTTTCTCACCAGATTACATATTCTCTCTACCATAAATTGAGGAGTACAAATACAAGCTATATATATAGGGAAGGGGATATAGGAAATCCTAATCCTACTACATATATAAAGATGAGAATAAGAAAGATAATCCTAATCTTATTCCTAGTTGTAATCCTGATAGGTCTTGAATACAGATTCAAAGCATTTTCTAAGATTTTACTCCCTCCGTCCCTAAATAGATTACAATTTTTTTCTCTCTCCTCTCGATAACTTTTGTTTGTTTACGCAATTTCATTAAGTATTTGATAAAATAAAATATTCTTGTCACCTCTTGTTTTGTAGAACTTTTGACGTAGTTTTTTAATATGCAATTTTTATATCTTATTGATATACCAATTTGTAAATAAAATGATTTCAAAAAGTATAAAATTTTACTCCGTAACCCGCAATTTGTAATCAAATTGGGCACGGAGGGAGTATTTCAATCACATCATATCAAAGACAAAATTAAAAAGTAACATTACGTAGGACACAATGTGTGTTAGTGAAGCCAAATTGTGTTTTGAATATGGGGAGGTTAATTTGGTTGGAGTGGTATTAATTGAAGGAGGGTGTGTGCATGATATATGGAACACAAGCTTTTGGTGTATGGATTTCCGTATAGTGTGCAGAGACAAACAGCTGCCATAAATAAAGAGAGCAGGCATAGGTGCAGGCGGCAGCAGCAGCAGCAGCTATAAGCGAGCTAGTAGCGCCTCCCCACAGAGTGAGTATCATAATACTGCCACTGTTCACTCCTCAGCCTTTTGTCATTTTGTGTGCACGTAAAGAGAGAGTGTGTGAAAACCTAAGAGTCTTAAAAGAGAGAGAGTAGAATTGAAGTACAAGAATCACGACCAAATTCTAATTTACCATGAGAATAGCGTTAGAGATTAGCATTAGCGTTTTAAAAAGACTATCGACGAACAGCGTTTAACGTTAGCGTTTTCAAAGTAATCTGCACCGTCAAATTTTTATCCAAAACATCAACGCTAATCTCTAACGCTATTCTCAAACAGGCCCTTTATCTCAGTGACCATCCTGTCAGATCTGAGGGGATTCTCGAGAGGAGCTAATGCCAAGAACCCTCATTCATATATTATCCTATCGCACATTTTTTTATGTGGATAAAAAAAATGAATAAGAGTTGTGTGGTATGAAGTTTGGTAGTGTGAAAATGGGATACAATTTTGATGTACCTTTAGTATTACTCAATTGAAACAAACAATTTTAAGACTAAGTTTTTTGTTTTTTCACAAACACACTTTTGACTTTATAAAAAATGATTCGAAAATAATTCAGACATTTTGGAAATAACCCTCAGCCTCACCTAAACCTCTCACCCCAAGCTCTGATCCAAGCCCCCTACACCCCTCCCTCCCTTGCAATATACTCCCTCCGTCCCTCTAAGATCTTCTCGTTTTGACTTTTTGTGGTTTTTAAGGAGAGTTGAAAAAAGTTGAAAGTTTACCATAATACCCTTAATGAAAATGGGTGGAGTGTATTAAATGAAATGGGTGGGGTGTAATAAATAAAGTAAGTGGGGGTAGTTGTGCTATTTTAATTGTTAAAAAGGTAATGAGAAGATCTATGGTGGACAAATAAAAAGGGCCAATGAGAAGATCTATGAGAGACGGAGGGAGTAGTACTCTCTTCATCCCTAAATAATTTACATACTTTATTATTCAAAAATCATGGAAATTTTTATTTATTTATATGTTTTATTAACTATTTGATGAAATAAAATATTCTTCTCATCTCTTATTTTGTAAAAAATTAATGTACTTTTTAAATATGTAAGTTTTGTTATTAATATACTAATCTTAAAATAAAATGAATTGGAAAAACTTAAAATTTTATTTTGATTTGTGTAAAAAGTAAATAATTTAGGGACGGAGGGAGTGGTATACACATAGTGGCAGAAGAGGAAGTAAGGCAAGGGGCTGGGGTAGTGCAGGCGGGCAGTGGAAGCTTAAATATATAGGAGATTTATAATGGTGGTTAGAGAGTAAGAATCATCAATTTCTAAAACAAAACAATATATATACCCACATCATTGTTGTTTATTTATATAATTTCAATATTTTATAGAATTTTTTTATTCACTTTTGAATTATACAATTTGTTTCATGAAAAAAATATAATTTTGTTTAACTATATACTCCCTCCGTCCCTAAATATATCTCACATTTGCTTTTTCAGCCGTCGCAGAAACTTTTGTTTATTTCTACGTTTTCATTGAATATTTGATAAAATAAAATATTCTTGAGACCTCTTATTTCTAAGAACTTTTCATGTAGATTTTTGATATGTAAATTTTATTTTGTATTTTTATACCAATATATAAATAAAATGAATTGAAAAAACTTGATATTTTACCTCGGTAATAGAAATGTGAGATATATTTAGGGACGGAGTGTGTACAACAATAATTAGTTTTAAGTGAATATAAACCTTGTTCAACCCCTTAGTAATAATAATAATAGTAATAGTAATAGTAAATAAATAATAATAATAATAATAATAATAATAATAATAATAATAATAATAATAATAATAATAATAATAATAATAATAATAATAATAACAACAACAACAACAATAATAATAGTAATAATCATCATCATCATAACATGAACAACAACACTACTAATAATTGAAAATAAGAAATATAAGAATATTTGGTCAAACGAACATATTTTTATTAGTAAAATTTGTACTAAATGGTACTAAAATATTTGTCATTCCTCAATGGAGTACTTAAACTTTTTTCTTCCCTAAATAGTACTTGAATAATGTCTTGAGGCGGGAATAATATCCATTGATGATGGACATTTAATTTGAACAATATCCAGTGACGGTGGATATTTACTTGAATAGTAACCTGTGGACATTAAACAATGACACTATAATACTATATTATAAAATAAAAAATATGATACTATTTTGGGAAAGTCGCTAAGTTTTAATGCTATTTACATAAATTTGTCTTTTTTATTATTCTATATTGCACTTTAATAAAAACTTGAAATAAATAATAGGGAGTAATGGTAAATATCACATAAAACATATTGCATACATTAGTGATTCATTAATTAGCAATGTATTTATCATAAGTATTCTATATATCAAGTATATAATATAATAAGACTATTTTATTTAAAATTGAATTTTATTTGTAATTACAAACGAAATATTTAAATCTGGGCCAAGCGAGCCCAAATCTTGCGGGCACCAATGCGGGCCGGGCTAGGACTTTAATTTTTAAGCCCATAATGTCGACCGGGATTATGCCTAGAAAGTTTTCGTAATATTGTGTTTTGGCCTGACTTGAACTTAGCCCAGTACATATATTGATTAGGTCGATGCAATGGTAGATAATCCTTTTATAAATCCATTGGTTGTATCTAGCAAGACCAATGAAACTCCATGCCTCAAGTACATTTCTCAAAAGCTTCAACTCCATGATCACTATATTTTTGGACGGGTGTGACTCCTTCCTTAGAGATTATGTGGCCTAAGAAGGTGGCTTAATTAAGCCTGAAACCGTATTTTGATAGCTTAGCATACAATTTATACTTCCTTCGTGCACTGAGTACACATCTGAAATGTCGAGCATGCTCCTCACATCTCCTCGAATGCACTAAGATATTATCAATGAATATCACCACGAATTGATCAAGATAAAGTATAAGATGTTGCTCATTTGATCCATGAAAACGGAGTGAGGGGAGTTAGTTAAACCGAACAACATATATGATTATGAACTTATTATCTCTATATCATGTGCGGAATGTCATCTTTGGTATGTCTTCATACTCCACAAGTGTCTGATGGATTATAAATCAAAGATCGATTTTGGAAAACATTATAGCTCTTTTAAGTTGGTCAAAATATCATTAATATAGGGTTAGGGGTACTGGCTCTTTACCTATAGTTGTTATAGAGTGATATCGATCAGTCATTTTTTGAACAAAAAGAATGGGCACTCTGATCCCCATGTAGATGCATTGGGCTAAATGAATCCCTTGTCCCAAAACTCTTGTGATTGGACTTTAAACTCCTTCATTTTAACTGGTGCCATATAGTAGGGGGTTATTAATATCAATTTGATTCCTTTAGTTAGTGGCAACTCAAGTAACTCGTTACGAAAGGCATCCAGATAGTTGAACATAATAAGAATTTCCTTTCGTTCTAGAGCCTCCTTTTAGACATGATAGACATTACAAATAAACACATCACACTTCTTCTTGATCAGGCACTTTAGCATGCATGAGCAATATAAATTTCAAAGTTTGGGAGAAATACTCCATAAAAACAGTTGTAATACTCTATGTTAACATGAAATGGGAAGAGCTCAAAGTGATTGATAGTACTACTCATACCAAAAAGATGCATCTTCTTTTCGAGAGCTCATTACCTAGAAACACTAAAGTTAAGCGTCCCAGATTTGAATCAATTCTAAGATGGGTGACCCATTGGAAAGTTTTCTGAGCGTGCATGAGTAAGAAAAAAGTATGCGAGAAAGACATGTGTTGATTTGTGGGGCGAGTGTAAAATCCAATGAGCAGACACTTTTGGCCAGGGCGGGGGTTGAGGTGTTATAAATGGTATCAAAGCAACCCTGCAACCGGGACATACCAACGAGCTTAGGTCACCTAGCGGGGACAACTTAGAGAATTGAAAAAGGGTGCAACAAGGACGTTGCATTCATATGGGGGATGAATGTAATACCCCATTTTAACATGGAATGAAAAGAGCTCAAAAGGATTAATTGTATTACTTTAAAAACTTCAAAGTTAAGCGTGCTGGACTTGGAGTAATTCTAGGATGGATGACCCCCTGGGAAGTTCCCTAGGCGCGCACGAGTAAGGAAAAATTGTACGAGAAGGACTTGTGTTGATTTGTGGGGCAAGTCTACAATCTTATGAGTAGATACTTTCGTGCAGGGAAGGGGGTCGGGGTGTTACAACTGTAATACTGTCACGGTCGTTAGCTCTCAATTATACAGTCATCCGTCCTCGCGTAAAAGTCTATTGGGGAATCATGGTTGGTGAGCCAATCCATACCAAGATTACATTAAACTATTTGAATTGTATGATAAACCCATTTTTTAAACGGAACACCGTACGACCCTCATGTCATCCCATGACATTAGTCCTAATGTCATGGGAACTAAGGCGTTATTCAATACTTTTTTCAACTTATTTTGCGACGAATGGCCTAATAAAGGTGCCCCTAAGACCATGTGTTATTGGGTATGATGTAGAGTGATAAAAATATGTATTCGGCTATGTGGTATGAGGAAGGGATGATGGGTGATGATTGAATAAAAATGGTATGATGCGGAGTAATGAAAAATGTGGTATGGTGAGTGATTGGGGATTATGAGTGTGAATATGTGTTAAATTTTAATTGGTTAGAAATTAGAAAAATAAAATAAAAAACAAAATCCTCCCCTCACATGCGGATTGTCATCGCCTCTAGTAGTGCCACGCCGCCCGGTGTGGCACGGCGGAGGGGACACGACGGTCGATCACCACTTCCAGATTGCACCCATACCAGATAGTCTTATGGTGAGTGTGAAGTGATTTGACGAGATGCAAATATTATTAAATTTTGATGGTTTGAAATATATAAGAAAAATTAGAAAGAAAGAAGTCATCACTATATGATGGACGTCACGTTAATTGGGACAACGCCCATTGGGGATGCATATGTAATGGATGAGTGGCTTGATGGAAGGTACCCAAGTCCCTCCTCACATTCCATAACACAATGTCTAACAAAAACTAGGGTTCGAAATAGCACAACCTTTTTTTGGTCATTGGGCCATTAATTAATTATCTATGTGGTTGCCTAATACGGAGTAAATGAATCAAATTTTTGGTCATTGGGCCAATATAAAATTACTGTGATGTTCAAAAAACTAAGTTTTTATCCCTGTACATGGTACAGTTGATTCTGCAACTCCCTGGTCCCTGAAATAAATTTACCTACCCTCCGCCCAATACAAGAAGGCCTCAAGACTCAAATTCCCCTCTGAATCTCTTACCATTTCTCTACATCCTTCTCCTGCATTTGCTCTCTCTCTCCCTCTCTCTCTCTCTCTCCTTTTCTTCATCTTCTTTGCCAAGTTTGTTGTCTTCATGATGAGCAGTGGAAGAGGCAGGTTACCATTCACTGCAAACCAGTGGCAAGAACTTGAACACCAAGCTCTTATATACAAATACATGGTATCTGGCATGCCTGTCCCTCCTGACCTTCTCTACTCCATCAGAAGAAGTCTAGATTCTTCTCTCTCCTCCAAGCTCCTCCTCCACCAACCTCCTCAATGTATTCTCTCTTTTCCCATATCTGTTACTCCCTGTTTAGTGTCACACACACACACACACACACAAAAGTTTGAGTCTTTATACACATTACACATAAAAAAGCATTTTTGACAAAAAAACAAGAATGGTGGTAATCTTGAATGTGTTTTATGCAGAAATGTTTGTGAAGTTGTGATTTTTATGCATGGTTTGATTGTTGTGTTTGGAAAATGTGAAAAAGATTGGATTTTGATGAGAAGGGCACATTTCGTTTTGGAATCTAATGCTGAAATTTAACAGCATAACAGTCCAACAACAGTTGATTTGACTATGCTATGCTTATGATGCATTATACTACTATTCAACATATGGTTTTAAAGGCAAAATAGTGGATTTTGTTGATGTGAGTGCAGTGGGGTGGAGCTGTTTCCAGATGGGGTTTGGAAAGAAGATTGACCCAGAGCCAGGGAGGTGCAGAAGAACAGATGGGAAGAAATGGAGGTGCTCAAAGGAGGCCTACCCAGATTCCAAGTACTGTGAGAGGCACATGCACAGAGGCAGAAACCGTTCAAGAAAGCCTGTGGAAGTTCTGAGTACAGTGACATCAACACCATCCCAAACACCCCCTAATTCCATTCCCTATTCATCATCATCTTCTTCTTCTTCATCAATGAATAAAAACACATGTACCCCTTTGCTCTATACCCATTCGTCCTCTTCAAGGCCTCATGCCATTGCTTTGTCTTCTCATGGGGACCACACAACCAATTTCCTCCTAGACTCTGGTCCTTATTCTAGGTCTGAAATTATTCTTGGACTGTTTTTTAGGCTTTTTTCTTCCAAAGATTCAATTTTTTTCTTCTTGTTTTTAATTGATGATAAATTGTACACATTGGTAAATGGTAATGCAGAAATGGATATGGTCATGTCATTAAGGAGGAAGTGGTGGATGAGCATGTGTTTTTCTCAGAGGCTTCTGGGAGCATAAGAAGCACAACTGGTTCAAACTCAGTAGATGAAGACACAACTTGGCAGCTTGCTCCACTTACAATGGCATCTTCATCACCCTTAGGGCAGTTGAAAGAGAGGGACTATTGTGTTTCTCATGATGGGTACTCCTACCTGCAGCTTAATGAGGCCTCCAGACATCATCAGAGACAAGAAGATGATTACTATGGTCTGGGGAGCAAAGATGATCATCAGCCCAAGAAAGTGATGCACCATTTCTTTGATGAATGGCCCAAAGAAAACAAAGATTCTTGGCTTGATTCTGGGGATAAATTCTCCACCCATGGGTCCCACCTCTCCATCTCTGTCCCAAACTCATCTCATGACTTCTTCATGACCCACAATGGTATGACGACCTATCAGCTCTAAACTTAGCCCACACATTTCTCTTCAATTGCTCAAATTGGTATCTAATTATGACAATTTTTCTGTGACAACTCTTTTCCATAAGTCCAGATCTTGCAAGGGTTCTTGACTATAAACATTCAAGAAAATCCCATTTTACACTCTCTGCACTTCAAAAGCATTGTTTTTTTTTTCACTTCAAAAACATACACTTTAAAATAATTCAGGGTAATAATTAACAGCAACCCAAGTTTCCATATTTGTGCAGAAAGAAAGTGATAAACCCATTACAAAAAATGGTTCAATTCTGCAGTACAAATGTGTTTTTGACTATAAACTTGGTCTTTTATTGTGCAGAAAAGTGAGGAAGGTACAGTGGGGTGGCTTTGTGTCTCTGAAGCAAAGGCCAAAAGAGTGATCAAGGGAAATGGTTGTGGGGGCACTGCCTTTACTGGTCTCTTGCTCTCAGTAAACATGTGTACTGCTCAATAGCTTGCTTGTGTAATTTATATGGTAGTACTTGAATTAGAAGTTTGTGTGTGTGTGGAGGAGCAGTGGGAAATGTCTGACCACTGGCCAATTCCACATGTGTTTTGGCCTTTTCTGTTCCACTTTCTTCTTAATCCCCCATTCCAACATTTTCATGTTTTTTTTAAGTATTATTGTTATGTTTGGAAGGCTCTTCTTGATGTGTGGCTTAAAGCCACAGGTTTTGGAAGTTTGTTTCTTTATGAGATTCTATATCTTAAGCATCATCATCATCATGATCAAGATCTCTTCTTTTCCTGCCAAAGATGTTTTCTTTTGTTTTTTTTTGTTTTTGTTACATCCACTTGCTAAGAGGAAATAGGTCACCCAGGTCAACATTTGGGTCAACACATTTCGAGCCGGGTTAGGTTCAGTTTGGGCCAACTTTAGGTTTGGTTGGGTTCGATGTACTTCAAGTGGCGGGATCTTTGGCCCAACACATTTTGGGTAAGATTTGGCCCGGTCTAGGTTCAGTATGGGCCAACTTTGGGTCAATGTACTTTGATTTGAGAAGTAAAAATTTAAAAACTTGTCGAATAACACAACGGTTTCTAATAACACCACGGTTTCCATGACATTAAAATCAATGTCATACGATGACCCGAGATCCCTACAATACTCTGTTCGAGAAATGGATAGTTTTTATCTCCCTAACCCCCCTTGTAAACTCTCCCCAACTCGGCTCTCCCTTGTCTTCGTCAATTGCACCCACAACTCGGCCCTTAAAAACGCTTCTCGTATTAATATTTAAGATATTTAAGTAGAGTAAATTTAGTGTTGACTTTTTCAAAACCTTCTTAGATGTGATAGATAAAAAAAAAATGTGAAAGATTAATTAGTACTCCCTCCGTCCCAAATTATAATGCCTGTTCACTATTCACAGGGTCAAACTTCATTCACTTTCTTTCTCTATTTTCGTTAGCATTTTGGTAAAATAAAATATTGTTGTCACTACTAGTTTTGTAGATCTTTTGATGTAGTATTTTAATATGTAATTTTTATTTTTTAACTCTATACCATTTGTCGTATAAAATGATTTGAAAATAACTTCAGTCAAACATCGTAAACCGAAACAGGCGTTATAAAATGGGACGGAGGGAGTAGTAAATTGGTATGTGATAAATAATAGTTAAAGAAAATTCTATGTGTAAAAATCACTTTTTAATAGAAAATGAAAAAAAATTAGGGACGAATGAATAGTGAAAAATGTAAAAAGTTTTAGAACGAAGAGAGTAGTATACTACTCCCTCCGTCCCGGAAAACATGTGAGTTTTAATTTTGAAGAGGATTTAAGGAGAGTGTATTTTGGTATTAAATTTCCAAAAATGTCCTTTGATGTAATGGGTAAAAGTATGATTTGATGGATAGATTATTAGTAAAAAGGTATGATGTGATAGGCAGGGTATGAAAAAGTAAGGGGTAAAAGTGACTTTTTAATAGAAATGAGAATTTTTTTTGGGACGGATGAAAAAAGAAATGAGAAATGTTTTCAGGGACGGAGGAGTAATACTTAGAGTATTTTTAATTTTCTTAAAATAGCATTTGGATGTTCAACTTTTAGACGAGTCCTATCTATGGACAACCGGTCTTCTTACAATTCCAAATTGGTCTAAGTCCTTAACAACTCCTCCACTAGTCTCGGACCAGTCCAAGTCCTTACAAACTAAGTACCTGATTAGTCCAATTGATTTATTTGGTCCCAATTTTTGGTGTCTTGATCTAGTCGATCTTTGTGGTCTCTATCCTTTTACTCTTCTCTAATTCTAGCAAAAGATTCTGATTTATATTGTGTAATTTTGTTCTATTTAGTCTTCAGTAAAGGACCTAAGTTTATACTCCCTCCGTTCCATGAAACCTTTCTCCTTTCTTTTTTTATCCGTCCCACAAAACACTTTTCATTTCTATTAAAAAGTTATTTTTACCCCTTACTTTTTCATACCCTAACTATCACATCATACTTTTTTACTAATAATCTATTCATCAAATCATACTTTTACCCATCACATCAAAGGACATTTTTGGAAATTCAATACCAAAATACACTCCCCTTAAATCCCTTCTAAAAAGCAAAAGTACCATGTTTCATGGGACGGAGGGAGTATATTTTTAGAATCAATGTGAGGATAAAGTTCAAGGATGAACATCCCATTCACACAGACTCTCGAAGAAAGTAGCACCCCACGTTAATAAATGTGTTGCTTCATTAGTAGAGCGATTTACAAAATATCCCATTCATTAATACAGCACTTCAAAAGAAAAAAATGGCATTAAAACAATTTTGTAGATAAAAGCATAATTGTACAGTGCTATGAACTAGTCCCGAATCCATTTACCTACCAAAAAAGAGGTAAAAATAAGATCTCCGCTGCCGGGCTTCGAACCCGGATATGATAGCCTTTTCAAATCAGAATGACTGTGCTACAGCGGAATTAGAAGCGTCCTTGAAATTAGGTTGCAAACTTTTTAAATTTATACTAAGCCTTTGTTCTCAATGCGTAAGAATTATGGCACTGATCTCCTCAGGGCTAAAGACTCTAAGGGTCCGTTTGGTACACGGAATTGATGGTAATGGAATTGAATTGGAATTAAAATTCCATGAGATTCAATTTTATAGAAATTGAATTCACCAATTCCAATTCATTTTTTGCATTACTAATTCCAAATCTACATAATTTTGTGCTACCAAACACTAGAATTGGAATTGAAGTCCTCAATTCCAATTCCATAGTTTGAATTTCGTGTACCAAACGGAGCCTAACATCCCTATAAGTCTACTTTTAAATTTGAGATTTTAGTTTTTATTTTTAAATTTGAAATTTGAAATGTTTAGATTTTATTTTATTAGACGAGGTTCTTTGTTATAAAACAAAAAGGATATGTGCGATTTGATTTTGACCCGTACAAATCAAATCTTGGATTTTCCAAGTCTTTGCACGTGCTATTGAATTCAAAATGTGGATCTGAAAAATTTGGAATTAGAATTCAATTCAAATTTCATCTATTTTTGAGCTACCAACAGCAGAATTGAAATTAAAGCCTTCAATTCCAAATCCACAGACTGAAGTCTGTGTACCAAACGGAGCCTTTTAGCTTGTTGGAGGGTTAGTACATTTCGGAAGTATATAGCCTCAAAAACCCTAACAATTTAGACGTGTTTCACTTTTACTTATAAGTCAAAAAAAGGTCATACTTATTTTTAAGTTCATATTTTTATGCCAAGGACCTTGTACAATGACATCGTTATGACTTTTCTTAATGAGACTTCACATGTTTGATCTTCATTGCAGACAGTAACTTTACAAACTCTAATAGATTGAAAATATATATGAATAATTACTACATTTTAATAGAATTATTAAAGTGTTTAAAAAAAAAGTTCATACTTTTATATCTCCATTATGCCAAACTCATTTACAGATTGATCCCTAACATTTTATCCCTAACATTTTATGAATCTTCTAAATGAGTTGATAGCTATAAACCAACGAATATATTAAATTATATGAATTTTATCGAGAGAAAATGCAAAGTAGGGAGTATATTCACTTAGAATTTGGATCCTTTACAATGAGGGGTATCACTCTTTTTATAGAGGATACATACAATACACTAAGCTTCTCCGTCTTGTCCCTTTCATCCTATCGCTATCGCGTGGTCAACGTCGCTGGTCGCTATCCTCTCGTCGCTGTCATGTTGTCCGAGCCGAGCCCGGGAGGTACCAGCCGAGCTCGTAGGCCAAGCATAGCGGTTCTCCACGTGGACGAGGGGCCTAGCGAGCTGACGTCACCCTAGGAGTTATCCTCCATCATGAGTCATCTTTCATTGAAGTTACTATACTTTAAATACATCAACAAACAACTTAAAATACCATGTTGGTTTAAAAATATTCTTTTCATACATTATTTACACGATTAATTTTTATTCATTTTGTTTATGTATTTCCATTATTTGTTTCATAATACTTTCTCTGTCTCAAAAAAAATTTATTTTTTTCGCAACCTCCCAAAAAAATTCTCTTTCTTTCTATGAAAAACTTTGAGTGGTCACAATTTTTTTCTTTATTCTGTATCATTTTCAATCACACATTTTACTTTCTTTAAATTTGTATGATGTCAAATTGAAAGTCTTTTTTTCGGATGGATGAGTAATATACGTCCAAGAACCAAAACTAAACAAAATACTAAAACTTAAGGTTATTGCTGATTTTTTAACATTCTAACACGTGACCTCTTTTTTAAAAATTGGATGACGCAGAGTTTCAAACATGTGACATCTTAGTCAAGAAGGCTCTGATACATATAAGAAAGTCAACTCAACCAAAAACTCAAGCTTGTGATCCCGAAATAGTTTTTATATTCTAACAGTTTTTTGTAAAAAATTTTAAGTTTTTTAAAGAACATAAATTTATTTTTAATCTTATACTCCATACTTATAATCATAAATAAAAAATAATTTAATTTAAATTTCGTAAAACGAAATTGGAAGAAAATTTTTCGAAAGAAAAAAGTGCTCCCGCCCTCCATTAATTTCTCTCACTTTCCTTTTAATGAAAATGTCATTATACTTTCACTTTTTATCTATACTATTTACTTTATTTTATTATATCAATGACAAATATTGAAAGTCTTTACACTTTTTAACTTTCTTTAATCTTCGTCACAAGTCAAATCGGAAAAGAATTTTTGGATGAAGGAAGCATCCAAGAGTAATAATAAAGTACTTCCTCCGTCAAAAATATTCTTCTCATTTGACTTTTCTTGATCAAAGTTTGTAAACTTTGATTCTAATATGTGAGAAAATACATTGTGCTATCATATAACTTTAATATCAATATATTCTTATTAAAATGTACTCCCTCCGTCCTATAATGTTCTTCCCACACACTTTTTACCCGGTCAAACTATAATCACTTTCTTTACCTATTTTCATTAGGTATTCGATAAAATAATATAGTCTTGTCACCACTTGTTTTGTAGAACTTTTGATGTAGTTTTTAAATATATAAATTTTATTTTATAATTTTACACCTACAATCAAATAAATTGAATTGAAAATAAAGTCGGTCAAACTTCGTAAAATGAACAGGAAAGATCATTATAGGACGGATGGAGTAGTTTTAAAAAATCAATTTTTTATAAAATATATCTATATATAAATAAAGATGCTAATGATCATAGTTTAATCTTGAATATCGTGAAAAGTCAAATCGGGAGAATTACGGTCAAACCTTTATTTTTTCAAAGGCATGGCAAGTGTAGTAGACTCTTATTACTGCCAAAGGTACGGACGGACGTAAGGATAGGAAGTTGCGTAAAACTATGCGCGTGCATTTGCCGCACTGTTTTCTGTTTTTTGTGTCAGAGTTTATTTTTTTTTTTCATTTTTTTCTCACTTTTTTTTACTCCTTGTGTAATCTACTGCTTTATTTGCTACTCCTCCCATCCACTCATTATTTTTTGTCCTCTACTCAAGGGTCGGTTTGAAAATTGGAATGATTAAAAAAAAATTCATACTCCGTAGCTTTCAAAAATTTAAATTGGAATTAAATATAATTCGTGATGATTGGTTGAAACTCTAGAAAATAAATATAATCCATCCCAACTAATTTGTGTTGTTATAAAATACTGATAATAAAATGTAACGAATTTCAATCTATGACGTAAGTAAATAATGAGAAATGCCCTTCGCCAACAAAAATATTAAAAATCATTTTCTTCAAAATAAGGATCATTTCTCCCTTCCAAACAGAACCGAGATATAGTGAGTCCATTGAAATTGGGAAATTTTAATTTTATGTAGAAACAAAAGAATAATACTCCGTACTTCTTCCGTCTTAAAACTCACTTCCCAATTTAACTTTTGTAGTTAAACTTTTTAAATTTTGATTACATATTACAGAAAAAATATATTAAATTTTTGTATAATTATTTTTTTCATTTTGAAACGTAATTTTGAAATATACTCCATCCGTCCACAAATAAACTTTACATTACGCGTTACGATATTTGACTGAAGTTATTTTCAAATCATTTTATATGAAAAATGGTGTAGAATTGAAAAATAAAAATTACATATTAAAAAACTATATCAAAAGATCTACAAAACTAGAGGTGACATGACTATATTATTTTATCAAATGGGTGACGAAAATATGCTAACAAAGTAAATAAAGTTTGACCCTGTGAATAGTGAACGTAAAGTTTATTTGTGGACGAAGGGAGTATTATTTTTATAAGGCATATTTATCAAAAAGTAAAGATTTTAATTATCAAAGAATTATACTAGAGACTGCCAAAAATCAAATGAGAAATTAATTTTAGGACCTGGATTTCCCATTAACAGACAATAGTAAACTCAATGAAATTTTAAGTAGTTAGAATAGGGAGGACTCTCGCCCCGCCCCATTATCAGTTACCTCAACATCCCACTAAATTTTAGCCTCACCCCAAAAACCTGCAATGCTATCGTCATCTCGCCACATCTCATTGTTTCTTTTAAATTAAATAAAAAACAAAAAATATTCGGATCAGACGGGGCTGACCGCTGCAGTGGACGACGCCTCTCGAACTAGCCTACGCAAGACTAACGGCCTTGCACCGGAATCGGCCGAAATCGTAGAAAAAAGTATTGGTTCCCGTTCTTAATTTTTGGTTTTAAAACCATAACCAGATTAATTTTTTGTGTTTTTTTTGTTTTTATACATATTTTTAATTAGTTTATACTTGATTCGTAATTTTTACTACCAGCTTACCAAGAAAAGAGTTTTGAGTCATTATATAACTTTTTTCCAAAAAAATATTATAAAAAATATATATTAAAAACCATATCGAAGCCAGAACTGCGACCGGAACCGAAATCGATATGGAATCAAAACCACCCGGAACCGCACGTACACGGTACTAGTTCATGTTCCCTAAAATGGATGCTAGAACTGCGAGTTTCAAAATTGAAATCGAACTGTACCCGTACCATTTTCAGCCCTAGTTGAAGCCATCATCAAACATCTCAAATCTCATTTACACCACAACTTTACACTACGTTTGGTCGGGAAAGTTTAATTTGAATGTGAAAAGAAAAGAAAATGTGTTGAAAATTAATTTTTCTGATTTTGTTAGAGAAGGAGAAAAAAGAAAAGAAACTTCAAAAAAAGAAGGCAAAATGAGAGAAAGATGAGAGAAAATCATTTTCTTTTTTTCTTTCCAGATTTCTTGAACCAAAGATAATGTACGTGAAAATCAAAATTCAAAGCATTTCAACAACCGTTTTGAGAACAACGATACGCATACTCTCTTCATCCCTAAAATAAGTTTCAATTTAGTACTCTTTCTTAAAAATATTTTCTTACTTTGAACAATGTGCAAAAAAATTAAAATTATTTTATTCACAAATTAGTCAGAAAAAAATCAAATTAAATATTTCAAAATTACATATAAGCTCTATAAAATAAGATGTGACATTATTATCCTATTTTATAAAATAATCAACCAAGAAATATCATAAATATTTCTCACATATTTTTTTAATATTTAAAATATCATAAATATCCTCACATATGTATATGTTACACCTCACTCACCTCATTAAATAAGCTCCACCACTTTCATTAAGGATATTTTAGTTAACTTGCACCTTTTTCACATCTCTTTAAAATTAACAAAAAACTTAGAAGATCTATAATCAACAAAGGAAGTAATATTTTGTTACCTTTCATCTTATAGACTCTTTGATATAACTTTTAAAGGTATAAATTTCATGTTTAAAAGTTTACATCATTTCTTAAATACATCTAACTAGAAAAAATTATTTCACTCAAAAATATCATTATTAGAAATAGAAACTCTTATTTGCCTCAAAAAAAAGGAGGGGAAGGGGGGAGGGAAGAATCACCATAGTTGTCCCTACATCCCTATCCAGGATTGATGGAAGAGCTAAATCGCGAGATGTGTCTAACTGACCAGAAAATGTAAAAATTTCGTCACAGTTCATCTTATCATACAAGGAGCCGGATACAAATAATCGTTTTTCAAAATTCAAACCTCCACCGTGTAGGTCGCTAGTATGGCTGACAAATTACCTTTGGAGCTTAAGTTGTGCCAAAGGGGGTGAACCTAAGTTTGATTCTTAAGAACAATGCTGAGATGCAAGTATGGTAATTATATAGGCTTTAATTTGTAAGTATCAAGTGTAAGTTCCGCCATTTGTCTATCAATTTGTGATTGTAGCTCAATTTACCTCTTCGCGGAATCCTATCGGTCGCGAGGAAACCCTCAATGATATTTCCATCCTTTTAGAGAGGAATAGATTAGGTGAGACCGTGGGTATAGCAATGACTCGGGTTCGGTTTAGATGTGGCATATTCATCCCCAACCTGATTTAGTTCGTGTTTAGGTTTCACATTAGCGGGTCGGATTTGGATAATTTATTCTCAATTCAAGGTTGAATACTTTATGGTTTGATCGGAGTTCAGATTGAATTGTCATCCCTATCCTATGTGAGAGTGAAGGGGGCATGGCGTGAAAAGAAGAAGCCAAATCTCAAGAAAGTTTTTTTAACGGATGGGGATGCTCTGAGGGGGAGAATAGATAATTGAAAAGCAGGGGAAAGTGGAATAATAATGGTTCAAAATTGAGGTGTCAGAATACTGACAATGGGCAGCCTGCACAGCACAGCTCTCCCTGCAAAAGCAGACTACACAACAAAAGAACTTCTGACTCACTTAAAGCTCCTCCTCCTCTTACTATTACTATGTGTGTGTGTGTGACTCTTAGTCTAAATACCTCTGCAGCATTACAAACCCTAGGGAGTAGGGACTACACAAATTAATGATACCCCATACAATTATATTTACTATCATACCCTTACTTTTTTTACCCCTAATGAGAGCCAATAGAAATAAATTTACCATAATAACCTTACATTTCCAACCCCTGAAATGCATCATCCTAATGAGGTTGGTGATTTTAATGTTTCGGATATTTTGTGTAATTGTGTTTTACTTGGATCAGACAAGTATTTCAATGCACGTTGCCAAGCGAGTTTAGGAGGCACGGTGTGCACACTCGTTCAATAATATTACAAATGCATAGTGGGGTCCACAGGCGGCAGCTCATGGCGGGGTCCAAGTGACAGAGCTCCAGACCAAGTGGCGGGAGTCTTATTTTGGACATTATCGCTTTATAAAAATTCTTCCGATTTTCGTGAAACGGACATAGGAAGGACACATTTTTAGTTAAAATTAAAATGAGAGACTTTTAATAAAAAAAAAAGGAAAGGAAGTGTATTGGGAAAAAAAGAGAAAATTGTTATGAATAGAAGGAGGGCATCTTTCCTAGTAAATATCTATGGGATTTGGTTTTGCTTACTTTTTCCACTATGGGAGGGATTCTTTGATGGATGGGTCAGGTAAATTGGTCAGTACTTTGTTGATCAGACCCATCAGCAGGCAGGCACAGAGAGACACTGCCCTTTTTACACAGTGCTAAATGCAATGCCACTGCCCACCCACTGCAACTCACTCACCCCTTTAGTGACTTTACTTCCATTCTTCTTCTCCTTTGTGCACCCCATTACTTCCATAGTCCCACCCTAGGCCCGTTCAGACCCGAAACCGGTGTAGGGGATTGGGGGGGTGTTTCGGAGATGGGGAACCAGTCTCCAAAATGTTGGAAGGCGGGGGTTTTGGTTTAGGTTTTTTTTTGTACCAGAATCGATGGTTCTGATCTTGATTCTTTTTTTCTTTGATTGTAGTTGTTGCGGTGAACAATTGCTTTTACCATCGTTGTAAGCCCGAACCCGATGGCATTATAGCCGTTGGGGGCATGGATGGGGATGAGGGTTTTCTTGCGTATTTTGCTATAAACACTCCTTCCATTTTCTACTTTCTTTACTCAATTATCAAATCTCACTCTCTTACTCTTTTAATCTTTATACTCCCTCCGTTTGCAAAAAGACTTCTCATTTTGATTTGGGGTCAAAAATAAGAAGTGTTAAATTATAGTTGATTTCCAATTTTGCCCCTGATGTGATGGGTAAGAGTAAGATGTGATGGATAGATTATTAGAGAAAAAGTATGATGTGATAGGTAAGGTATGAAAAAGTAAGGGTAAAAGTGGTTTTTTAATAGAAAGAGGAAGTGTTTTGTTGGAACTGGAAAAAATGAAAGAGGAAGTGTTTTTGAGAACGGAGGGAGTATTATTCAGTATGAATTCTTTACAACTCTTATGTTTTATGTGTTTTCATTAAATATTTGATAAATTTTAAAAGTCATATTACAAAAAAACAAAAAATAATTTACATATTTAAAAACTAAGTCAAAAGTTTACAAAAAAAAAATGTGACATGACTTTTTAAGTTTATTAAATGATCAATGAAAACACATAAAAAAACAAAAGTTATAGAGAATCTATAATAGTGACTTGTGCTTTTTTGCTTATTAAGCTTTTTTAGCGGACATTATTTTTCAGAGCAAAAAAAAAAACCAGTAGTTGTAAATTGTTATCCTTCATTTCTTATAAAGGAGAAGATGTACGTGGACACCTTCGATCCGGAGCTCAAGGCGGAGTTCAACAAACTTTGGACTTACACTTAGCTATGATGCTTTGGAAGAACACACTCACTCAACCAAGGCACGGGTTATTAGCGCTAGGGGTGTTCAAAAATATTCGATCCGATAGTTCGATAAAAAATAGATATTCGATCTGATATTTTAGCTTTCGAATATTTCGAATCAGATTTTCAGAAAAAACCGGATTGGGTATGAAATGAAACATTAAGATTCCATATATCCAAGGATATCCAAAGTTCATATTTTAAAAAAATTAATTTAAAAATAAAGTTCATACTTCATACAACCCAATTCATCTTTATCATCATAAATCTTTAAATCTAAGCCTAAATCATGTTTTTTACACTAGTCTTTTTGCTATACTTTATTTGTCAATTATGTAGATCTTTTTCTAGGGGTGAGCAAAAAAACCGAGTTAGCATGGTCCAAACCAAACCATAATGGTACCGTACCGTTTGGTCTATTTTGAAATAGGATTTAATTTTTTCATCACGAACCGATCACGAACCGCTCTCAGACGGGACGGTACCGTGATACAAAAATTAAATATCGGTAATCCTGGACCGTTTAAAATTCCATATATTTTGTAAAAATTATATTGGGCTATTAAAGATATTAGACATTAAATATCACTAATTTAAAATTTAAGTAGTTTTATTAATTAATTTATTTTCTATGCTAAAGACCTTAATGCCCAAAACCCCTAAATAACCCATGTTGCCATTCTGGGCTAGTGGGCTTACTCATACGCACTACGGAGTAAAAATTAATTTACTCCCAAATTAAAAATTATCCTCAAAAATCAAAATAGGGCAGAAATCGAGCACTCAAATAGGACAAAAACCAAAAGGCAGAGATTGAAGCAGTAACTTAAGTGTGCCTATGAAATTTATTGTGATTGGCAGTAATTTATGTTGTTTGGCTTTAGTATGAATATAAGTGACCTATGGATTGACAGTGAGCTTTTTAATTGTTTTCAAGTGTCCATGTCGATTTGAAATCAATACATTTTTTAAAATAAATTTGTGTGTTTTTATACACAATTATACTTTTATTTTAATATTCTTTGAAAAATGCATGTTTAATATTTTGGCATGGTTTAAGCATATGTATGGTAGTGTAACGTTCCGTTCTAAAACGGAATGGTACCGAATGATTTTAGAATTCATCTCGTACCGGTACCGAACAGTTTAAATAAGAGCGGTCCGTGATAGGTTCCGGTAGTATCACGGACCGTTAGGAACCGCGCCCACCCCTACCAAAAAGAATGCAAGAAGAGAGAAAGTAGACACAGAGAGAATATTATTTACAGGGTACTTCGTATCATATTTATCATACTATATATTCAAGCCAAAGACCTTATAGTCTATTAGCATCGCTATGACTCTCCCAAACGGGAGGTCATGTCTTTGAATCCTTGTAGTGACAATAACTCCCTGGCCTTTAATAAGTTGGGAATGTACGGACATATACTACCTTGTAATAGAGTTATTAGTGTTCAAAAAATTCATACTATATCAAATGTGGGGTTCCCCAGCATGGTTCTTCACTTTAATGTCATTGCTCAACATTCATACAAATTCCCACCCTCCCCACCCACACACCAGGTTTAGTCTATGTAAGTGTCAAAAGCGACATCACGGGTCGGTCATTCTTAGACCGAGTTCGAGCAAACCTTCAACAACATCTTGTGTAATCAAGCCACCACCCTCCCTCTCTTCCCCACATTTGAGCAAGCAATATGACCAAAACTGAATATTAATCGTTGGTTTTCTTTCGTTGGATTCTCCAAACAAATGGTCTTTTAATCCCCTGCAAGATTCTTGGAAGGTTACATGACATTGCAGTGGCTGAAATGCAGGCTATAAGCATGTCATATACACTTTGTACTAATACAACATATAAATTCAATGAAAAGTAAATTGTGTTAGCTACTCTTAGTAAAAACATTAAAAAAAGAAGAAAAATTCCAAGGGCTTTCCAGTGCAGCTGACTACATCACACCCTAATGGTGTGACCCTTTCTTGGACCCTAGCTCAGTGAGGATGCTTTGTGCAGTGGACGGCATATTCAATAAGAGTGATTAATTTATGGTATAAAATTTAGCCTTGATTGCCTCTATAATCGGGGAAACAAGCTTCAGATCCTTTAGGCATTTATTTGGTGCCTCACTCGTCATTAGCATCGACATCTTCATTCTGCCTTTCGCTGCCATCGTCATCACCTCTGTCAGTATCCTGCTTCTGCAATGGTTCATCTTCCTCCTCTGATTCAGACCACTCATGCCCCTTCCTCTTCACATTTGATGGAGGTTGAGACTGCATCAATCAAAACATTGACAGTAAAAATTGATTACATGTGAGCATATGATAACAACAAAAATCTGTCTATATGGAAGATGAAAGAATTACTGCATCATAATCCTCAGCATCAGAATCTTCAAGCCCAGCTGCTGCAAGCAGATCCTGTGGATTGTTCTCTTCTGCTTCAACGTTTTCGTGATCTTTGTAATTCATATTGGCATCTCCATACATATCCTCTTGATCATCCATAAATGCATCCTCAGAATCATAGCGAGATTTATTGTCCCTTTTTCTGCGCTTCCCACCTTTTCTCCTCCTACGGTCACCATTGCCCCCCTCTTCATCTCCAGCGTGGGACCTGTCCTTTCTCTTAGAGCCAGGAGTGCTACTTTTCCATTGTTCCTTAACAAAAGATCCAAAATGTAAGGCCTGAATTCATATGGGGGGAGAGGGAGGGGGAGGGAAATGTAAAAGAAAAAAAATGAAAGAAAGTTCATAACACGTGAAGAAAAGTTCAGATAATATTTTTAAGGAACACACCATAGTTTCATTTGGAACAAGTATTTAATTAAATATGCGATCTTTCGAGAATTATCTTAAGTACATACTCCTACAATATCTAACAAACATCCAACTACAGCACTGCTGAATTATTGGTCACCTGGAACTATAACCATTTAGTGCATTGTGTCCAAAGAAAATGCATAGACTTATAGCATATGGGAGGACTATAAAGCATCAATGAAATACCAAAATAATATGGAAAGATGGAATCTACAAAAAGCTTCACATAGAACTGAGGCAAGTAATTACCTTTTTGCGCAATAGGTGTTCTTCTTGTTGCATCACTTGCTTAAGTTCGTCCTCCTGTTTCCGTCTCTCCATCTGTTGTTTCAGAGATTGAATATGAAAAATACAGAGCAAATAAAGATATCTGTAACATGTAAGAATGCTTAAACATTTACGCTGTGCTAATATATTGGCATTTACTTGGTATTTTTTCTGTTCCTCAGCTTTTCTTTCATTTTCCTCAGTCACGACAACCTGACGTGCAAGTTCTCGCATTGCTCGAATCTGTTGATCTTCTAGCTCTGCTGCCTCACAATGGACCTTTGCCGCCTCAAGCAAGAGCTTGCAATAGTCAACATGAGTCTCAATCTTTTTCTCATCAAACCCATGAAGGTGAAGATTTGAAGCAGTAGATAACATGCTGAATAACCGAACAGCATTATTAAGCTCTTCAACAGTTGACCTCACCTTCCTCAAAATAAACAAATAAATAAGTCAATGAGATATCGTTTTCTATATGGTCATAAACTTGAATGAATGGAATTAACTTCGATAATTCCCTTGGCCCATAATGTTCTGCTGGAAAGCTGCTTATCGAATACCAACACTTAATAAGAGGGGGAAGTGAGAATGCTAATGTCTTAACAGGTAAGGAAGAAGGCATAAAAAGAAAGGAGGGTTTGTTTGGAAAACCTCTTCAACAGTCCTCTTTGTCTTCTGTAAGGTTGAAGCTGAGAACTTTTGCAATGCTACTCCCGCATCAAATCTTAAAGTATAATTTGAAGGTGACAAGTGAATGGCTCTTAACAGAGACTTTTTGCAGTCCTGCCACTGCTCAGCTTCATAATGTGTTCTTGCTAAATAGAGAAGCACCTGACTGTCGGTATTGTAATAAAATTTCCTCAAGCAATTCTGATACTGCAAAATTCCAAAACCATCAGAGCGTGAGGCATAAAGTTTAAAAGAATTAACTTTCTCCATTAAAGAAGTTAATAGAAGACAAACCATTTTCACTGCAAGTGCAAAGTTTCCTTGGGCGAAGTGAACATGTGCAAGATTAATCCATACATCTGGCATTTGGACAAAAATGTTCCCACTTGCTGCTTCTTGAACCTACAAGAATGGACAGTCAAAAAATTATAACCCATAATTTTTTTCCCCAAGTGTAACAAAGTACGGAGTATAAAATTTTAACAACCTGAGTGAAAAGATCCTTTGAAATATCAAATTGACCTTTTTCTGCCAAAATAACACCAGTGCCATTTGCTGCATATAGACTAGAGTGCTGCTGAGAGAGAACCTGGTAGAATATGGCATCTTAGTATACATCAGTATGAGACTATTAAAAAGAACCCCTGATAAGAGGAATACTCAAAATTCTTTAACCAACAAGTGATGAAAGATAGAAGATTTATGGACCCGTTTGTTCATTAAACGCTTTTTGCACATTATTATTCAGGCCAGCATATTATATTTCATGCATGCAAGAATCAGGAGTAGAACACAATCAGGAAAATGACTATGTGGTGCACCAAGTAATACTTTTGTATAGAGTTCCTTAGCCTTCTCCAGATGTGTAGCCTCCAATTTGGGTGCTCTTTTCTCATTGCGAATTGCAGCGAAGTAGTTCCAGTTTCCCTTAAAATGTCAAAAAAAAAAACAATGAGCTTATGTAGTATGCCCAGTATCAAGTAGAAGCAAGAGTGATGAAGTTGATCATATCTAATACCATCATATTACTTGAATATCATGATGGAATTATTTGTTACTTCACACTTCACTACAATCAGATAAGGACCTTTAAATAAGAAACTTGTTACGAAGAGTCAATAGAACAATCCCCCTCTTTTGGGTAGGTTCAGACGGAGTTGAATACGGAGTATAAGACAAACTAAAGATCATGCTCTACTTCAAAAAAAATCATGCTCTACTCATCAAGCTTTACAAAAGAGATGTTACAAACTACTTTAGAGACTAATACATCATCATAACCTACTCTACAGACTACAAGACTAATACATCATCAACATTTGTAATGAGCTAGAAATTACAGCTAAATAGTTATCTAATATCTGCATATAGATAAGAAATTCTTATAAACATATGATGTATATCATATCAAAGTTAGTGTGCACAATTTCATACCAGACAAAGAGTAGCATAAGATTCAGGTCCATTGGTCACATCCTTAGCCACCCGAAATGTTTCTTTTGCCTTGACCCAATCATCATTCTTAATTTCAAGGTTCCCAAGCATTAACAATGCATTTGGGCACTTATCATCCACTTTGAGAGCATGACCGATCTATGAACCAAAGTGTCTTGCATTAATGAGATGGAATTGAATAAAAGGATAGAAAAGTAGAGTGAAGTAGTAGAGCTGTTAGAGGAACAACCAGCTCAAGGCTAAGTTGAACATTGTTTCGGGCTGTGGCTATTGCAGCAAGTCTCAAATAGGCATCTACATAATCTGGATACTGAAACCAAATAAAATGATGAAAATATTGTATTAGTAACAAATGAACAATACAAAAGAAGAAAAAAACTAACAGACAAAATAAACTATATGCATTTCATCGCTGCAAGATTTTACAGAATAGAAAAGACAATGGCGCTGATGTGGAAGTCAACACCCTAGCCACTGCAGTGCTCAATCGAGGGTTGGTTGAGAACTCAAGATCACTCCATATAGGTTGCCGCCAGGATAATCATGAACGCTAAATTCAGTAGAAGCTGTTTCAAGTTCACAGATGTTAGATTGAAGGAATTATAACTCAGCACCGTCGATCGAACACTACAGCAGCAGCAGCCAGTTCCCCCCTCCCCCACATCAACCGATGCATCATCAGAGTAAAGTAACACCAGTAATATCACATGATGGTATATTCGCAGCCTCAATGTCCAGAAAGTTAGCTACGTCTAGCAGTTTTCCGTTCAAAACCATATATAAAAAAAAGATCTACGCAGCATTCAATTCTGTCTGGTACACCTTTCAAGGAAAATACCACCATTGTTCACATGTTTTATTTACAGTTTACTTAAGCTAAGGATGAAAAACCTAATGAAAAAACAAGCCCAGAACCACTAGATTCATTCTTAATGCACCATTACCATCATTGTATAAAATATTAAACACATGTGCTCACCTTAAACAAGATCAAGCGGTAAAAGATACTAGCTGTTTCTGTGTCATATAGCTGTTCTAGTAATCTTGCATGGTTAAAAAGTACAGTAACTTTATTCCAGGGAAGTTCTACAGCAATGCCCTGTTCCTCAAGTTTGCAAAACATTTGGATGTCTTTGTATTGATGGATGGATGCACTGGCATCCATTGGATATAGCACACTTTTGAAAAGATTGCACGATACTTCACCATTGGAATGTTGGAGACCTTCACAGTTAGGAACGTTCACATTAGCATCAGACTGCAGTTTGGCACCGAGGAACTTGCACCATATGCCATCACCTAGAGCATCCCTAAAACTTTGTCCTGCAAGCTGATAGTCAACAGACAATTCAGTTGTTCAAATTAATGAACCACCAAAGAGTATTTTCTACATGTTGAATTCTTAATATAAGTTCGAGCCTGCATGCAACTACTAGCACATATTGCAAAATAAAACTGAAGCTGGTATCGAACCTCAAGTTCTCCTCTTTCAAACTGAAGGACGCCAATGTCATTGAGTAGCTCAATAGGTACTTTCTCATTTGCCTTTTTCAGTAGATTACGTGCCTGCACAAGAATTTATATTTAATCATCCTATAGTGTGAATATTATCAATTGGAAGAAAATACAACTAACAAAAACTAAAAATTATTTTGCAGGCACTTCATAAAGCTAAATAACCACTTCTTGGTGCAGGAAAAAAAGGAGGGAGAGAAAGAAGAGCACACACACAGCAGTGTGCAACTGTGCATGAGGTCTTACCCATCCAAGTCCTCGACAAGTGTTAATCTAAGATGCGTGATTGGGAAGTTCAATTTTCCATTACAGAATTTTCAACATAGCACAGATGCAAAATTAAAAAATAAAAAATCCCATCATGCTAGAAATAGTATTCCCTTCGTCCCGCTATTTTTGGGACATGAGGGGGTCAGAGATTGAGAAAAGTATGATTGTGTGGTTGATATTGATGTTTAAAAGTAAGATAAAGTAAGAATGAATGTGAACCACACAAATATGACCAAATATGGTATGTGACAAAAATAGTGGGGTAGACAAAAAAGTTAAAATGGACAAAAATAGTGGGACAGAGGGAGTACTTCTTATGAAAGAAATACACCTAATATTATATAGATATGTAGATATTATACAAAGTGATAAGGGGTAACTTCTTCTTTCAAGCTAGATAAACCTAGGATTCTTCAGAAGTAGGAATTTTCAGATCAGGTTTCTAACCCCACACCCTTCAGGCTTCCCTCCAAAAATGATAATTATATACAGAATAAAAAAATTACAATGATCACTAAGAAGTAGAAACATGGCAATTCCATAAATACAGAGGCTAAGATTCTTACTGTTTTAAAGGCATCTAAAGCAGCACCTGCATCTGTTGAAATTAACAGTTCACCAAGATCCAAAAATGCCTATTAAGAATCCAAATGAATACACTATCAAAAAAATAAAATTTTAGGTATTATTACATTCACATAACCAGATAAAAGTACATTAGACGGTGCCACATGAAATATTTTAATTCAATTGAACTGGGGACTATGAAAATATGTAAACATTATGTCTTATTAAACATGACTCATACAACGTTTGAAAACAAGCACGCCTTATGAAGTAAATTGCTGGTGTAGTAGTAGTACATTCAATATTTGCAAAATGCACCACATTAATGACTTGCAATCCTGCATACTACATATGGTAGAACAGAAAAGTGCTCACATACGATTAAGGAATGATATGATCGGACTACAAGGCAACAAGTCCAACACTCAGATAGCTGTATGAGAGAAACAAGCCTTTGTGCCACTGTAGAATTTAAAACTGATAAAAACGACTACAACCGCTTCTTTTAGACAAAAGGAAAAGTGGTTGGTGTATCAATGTAAAGTTGCAAGTGTTTAATTTCTTCAGAGAAGCCTTTTATCCCCATCCTTTATTTTCCTTTTGGCTGCCCATCCTCATGGTAAGCAGCACCTCTTAAATTGTTAGAAATAAATTTCATATGACAGGATAATAACCTGAGGATCACGAGGATCAACTTTGGTGGCTTTCCTTAAATACTCCAAACCTTTCTCTGGTTGCCCAAGTTGCACATAAATGTGGGAAAGAGACTATGCCAAACACAGGTGAGTTAGACTTGCAAAAGAAGGGAGAAAAGTGGAGCAGATTCAAGAATGAAAATGAGCCAAATACCTCAAAAAACTTACTTTAAGTGTCTCACAATTCTCTGGATAACCCTCCAATACCTTTTCAAAATTTGAAAGTGAACTCCTAAGATCTCCCAATTTCAGTTGAACTTGGGCAAGCCCTATCACAAGGGATGAAACACGAGTAAGCAGAAAATGAGCAAGGCCCACTTTCTCAAGCCTTGCACTGTCATGTTGCAATGCACTTCCTCTCCCTAAATGGTCCAGATATGGTGTAAAGTGTGTATATGCTGTGCACAGTTTCATTGAGAACATAGAGCATTGAACGAGGGTAATACTATATGTATCATCCTATTAACATATGTTAAACCGAATATCATTTTTTAGGTGATATGAAATACATGGTATTAGTTATTTCATTGTTTGGATAGTGAATGACACATGATCACTCAGGTAGAAAGTTTTCAGAGAAACCAATGTAGCAAATTATAGCCAAAATATTAGTGCTGGAATTGGGGATCCATTATCACCAGCAACTTAATCCCAATGAGTTGGCGTCAGTGCCCAGTGGTATGAAATTCAATGTTAATTAATTTTGTTAACAAGCTGTCACTATTAAATGTATTAATTGTTTCTGTCAGACTATTGCTATTAATGAAGAGTGTTTGTGTGTCTGTGTGCGCACCAAGGAAGTAGAGATAAATAACTCAAGGGCATAGTATTCACCGGGTGTTGAATAAACGAGGAGTCTAACTATGAAAACAAAAAGGTAACTGAACATAATAATCACAGGTCCATTGTTCACACGAAGAATATTAACACCTAAGACTAAAAGAAGCTATAAAATGTTGTGGTAGAATTTACAATACAAATAAGAAACAATAGCCGGGGTACCGTAATAGGGCAATACAAATTCTTGTGGCTTGTTGATTTCTTTTACTGATGCCATATAGTACATTCCAGCTTTTTCGTAGTCTCCCTGAGTCAGTAAAAATGTACCTATCATTAGGATATTGAATGAATCAGAAAATCAAATCCTACCACAGGCAAAGATGCATAATTCTTCAAGTTGATGGTATACCCGTTATTATTTAACTTAGCATTGATTTTAACTATAGTAAGCCCACTAAACTGTGGTATGCAAAAGCTAAGCAATATAGAGATTGGAGAATTTGTGTTTGTTGGCTGACCAATTGAACCCAAAAGAAACACCAAAATCAGTCAAGAAGAGACATTGAAATCTTTATTTTCATTTAAACAGATAAACAAATCAAGAAAGTAAAAACAAAGTGTGTTTACTAGACTATTCCTTTTGTGAAAATCGAAAACATGAAATGAAAAAACAGAGTTCCCCTTTTAAACCCCCAGTTGCACAAAAAGAAATTAAAGCAACGCAATCCCTCAGTTATACATGTCACTACATTTGGTCCGTGACTTATCAGTGGTTTGGCAGTATTAGTCGTTGAATTGCTGAAAACATTACGCCTGACTTTAAAATTCTAAACCCCTATATGTTTGTTGTTTTTTTTATGACTTTACAATTTTCTTCTTGATAATACAGATTCCTAATAGTAATCCAAAGCGACAACCTTCATGTATGATTGGAAATACCGTGGAGATCTGCTACAATGTTGACAACTTATGGAATAGATGCAATGACAGATTAAATCGACTTGCTCCCCACAACCAAGGGGTCAAAAATGTCATTTTCCATTAATCAATCATTTCCCAATATAAAATGTAATAGAAAAACATTGTGTTTTCCAAAATTTTGCAAATAGAAAAACATGCATGACTTTGCCTTACTAATAACTTAACTGTATAAAAACAGTCACCGGCAGTAGATACACACACACACACAAACATACATACATACATATATATATATATATATATGTATGTATATGTATATGTATATGTATATGTATATGTATATGTATATGTATATGTATATGTATACACACACACTGACACAAAGTTTAAGAAAATAAATTTGCGTTTGAGATTAGTGTAGAAAGGAATGGAAGGGTATGAACCACCTCATTTCTTACTTAAAAGGAAAAAGAAAATCCTTAGGGACAGCCCAAAAAGAAAAGTAGGAATATACAAAGGGGACAGAAAGTACTAAAAATGATGCATTCATACCCCTCTGTCCCCAATTCCCAATATAGTGTTCCCATTAGCTTTTGGCACAAACATTTAGGCATTTGTTTCGAGCCACAAATTTTGTGTGAAGTGGGCAGTCACTTTCTTAGAGCTGCAAAACTTTTCTTCAAAAAGGAATGAGAAGCTTATCGAGCCAAAAGAGGAATGTAGGAATCTAATTTTGGACGGAAGGAGTAGGTTTGAAGGTGAATGGTTACTAAGGCCCTGTTCTTTTGGGTTGGAAAAATTAACTTCCAACTTTTTCCAACTCCTTCCAGTTCCTTCCAACTTCGCCCAGTTTCATCCAACGATTTAAAAAAGATATTTATATATGATGAACATACAATAACATTATATATCCAAATTTATAACATAACACCTCAAGCACGGACAAGAATGAATTCTTCTTTATCCAAAATTAGATTTTTCTTACATATTTATTTGGGTGATCATTTAATTAAGATTTTTGAACACTTTAATTTTTCCAACATTTTCCAACTCCTTCCTGTTATTTTCAACTCCTTCCAGTTTCTTCCAGCATCCAACTCTGATATTCCAACTCAAAAGAACAGGGTGCTGATATGCACATTTTGAATAATCAATTTTTCATGAATGGACCATTGGACCAAGCATATAAGACTATAAGAGTGTGTTGTCATTTGCACACAATGTTTGCTCTCTACTGCATATGTCCAAATGGAGGTAAAAGAACAAGCTTGATCCCAAAATGACTTCAAAGGAATCAGAGTAAATGAATTTGTAACAAACTGAACATGATCCAATATATATGTTACAATTTTAGGGTTTAGACCTTACCCCTACTAGGAAGTAGAGAGACCATCTCCAAGAGACCCCAACTTAAACAAGAGAACTCCTTATACATAATGAGCATGAAATAAATATGGAGTACTTCTCCATGATTAACAAGAGCTTGGAAAATAACTACTTTTGAACATTGAACACATTTTCTAGTCTTCCAAATTCTAATAGCAAATAAAAGTTTGGGAAACTGTAGATGGAAAATACTCCGTAGAAAATAGTGTTTGTAACGGTTGAATTCCAGACATAGAAAAATTTGCGCCCTTACATTACGCTACTTCTAAGGTCTCATATATAGGAATTTAATTACATGGGTCAAGAAGACTAATCCCTCTATATGGGGAGCATGGTGTATACAAAGATGACAAAAGAACGAAAGAAAAGAAAGAAAAGCTAGTTTACATCTTGTCCATACTTTCTATTAATTGCTAAATACGGAGTACATATTAACAGCCACTTTACACACAAAACATATATCAATGGTAACTAAACAAGGCTAACTTTCTAAATATACTCAAGTAAATATTGTTCATAAACAAGCCTATGTTTCTAAACTATGCTTAAGCTATAAAATTAAAATATCAATGAAATAGAGCACTCAAGTGTCACAATACCTCCACACCAATAAAGGGGATAATGTAAGGCACCATAATAGAAGATGTTAAAAGGATTATACCAACAAAAAATTTGTAAGGTGACAGAATTAAGATTGATTGAAGGATGAGACATGAACCTTGCTATGATACGAGCGTGCCAAATTGTAGTAAGAATGTGACTTAGTTGGCCCATGATTAGTAACAGCAAGTGCAGTTTCAGTGAGTTGCTCAACAAGAAAATGTTGGCCGGTGAAGAAAAAATGATTGGCCAAGTAATTCAGTGACATCGCACAATAAGGATATATCTCAAAAGCTCTTTGCATCTTTTCCATTCCACTTCTAATGTCACCAGCTGTTCAAAGACATTACACGGATATCAGATAAGATGAATAATATGACATCTTGTTTAGAGGCTTATTAATCCAGAATAACCAAAAACATGGAAACAGGACACAAGGTAATCCATTCTTTATTCTTCTACATCATTACACTGATCCCGTTGATGAACTGATTCTCACCTTCATCCGTTTGCAAATCTAGAATAGCAAGTGCAACAAGAGCCTCCACATTTTCTGGATCTAACTACAATTCCAGAATCATTGTGATGATGAGAAAAAGGTCGATGTCACGTTTAAAAAAATGCATTAAATATGGTTTGATAATCAAATTGTCAATCAATAAGCCAAGGTTAACTTGCCTCCAAGACACGCTGAAATGCTTGCTTTGCCTTCAGAAATTGACCCAACTTATATCGGCAAAGACCAATTCCAAGTCTAACAGCAGCCGGACATTGAGGAAACACTTGCAGAGCCCTCTGACCAAAGTATATAGATGACAAAAAATCATTACAAAGAAACTATAATTTCACCCAAGATCCTTTGACTTAATTAGTTGAAGGAATTATTTTCAATCCGGGGTCTAAAGCACAACTTTTTTAAAATTAAATACTAAAATAAATATGGAGAATTAAGCAAACCTTGTATAATTCCAATGAATCTGAAAACTTTCCCCGACTAAATTGAACACATGCCTGAAGGCAGGTAAATAGAGTCATCAATGAATATGAAAGCCAAACACATATTCAAGTCATCAAACAATCTAACAGCCTCAGTGTGCATAACCTATTAAACCGAATGAAGCTGTGAAATATATTAAACAAAAAAATATGAACTGATAATACCTGACCAAGGAGGGCAGGAACATTGTCTCGATCTCCATCCAATACAATCTTGAAGGCAGCAAATGCCTGTTCTATATCTCCTTTAGCCAGTAAAAGCTGACCTGTAAAGAAGACATATATAGCCAGTCATTCTGACATCGTCTGACAGCTAACATTTCAACCCTACCCCGTTGATACTATCCCGGATCAATAATTTGGCTTTTACCTTTCCCAACCCAGGTAGAAGGCTCGTGGATGTCAATCCGTGATGCTTTATTATAGTACTGAGTTGCCATTATAAAATGATCCTCCTTTTCTCTATGTTTTGTCTCGATCTTCCCAAGATAGCTATAATATGCCCCCAATGCATTTAAAATTGCAATTCTATCATACCTCACATCAGCGTAATATTCATCAATTTCTGCATAGTGGTGATCCAAATACAGGCAATTTATACACAAGCAATAACACCATCTAAAATTTTCAGACTGATCATTGAAGGAAGAAATTAAATAATAATAATAATTTCATACTTTATAATTCTCAGCAAGACAATAGATACAATAATGAATAGAATGTTAATTAAGTATTGCTCGCAGTTCACAGTTATGCAAAAACAGTACCTGGGCTAGATCCCTCCTCCAATATTTGCCGAAACTGTTCAACTTTTCCTTGTTTGAAGTACTCTCTCTGCACCGGAGTTAGAAATCGGAAAATAAAAATTTAAATGAAACAACACTAATTGCAATAAGTAGAAATAACTAAATGAGAATAAATCGGGAATCTCTATTCAGTAACAAGGAATAGGATTCATATCTCAAAAGCAGTAAAATATACATAGTGAGCTCATGCGTGCAAAGAAATGAAATTACAACCCCCCCCCACACCCACACACATGATATCGAGTTAGTAACTCACCACCAACAACAAGCCCAGTATATTCCCAACTCCATTAGGGTCTGGGGTCAAGATGTATGCAATCTTACCAGGTTTTTCGTTAGACCCTTGATGCATATGCAAAAAAAATGGCTGCTCATAAGCCATATCCAATTTTTCCAAAATTCATTGCACGAAACTTCATAGAGAGCTTAATGTGTTATTTTGATATAGTACATTATTTACCCAAAGCTAAAACATTATCAAAATAACTCTCTTAGCTCCATTGGAAACGGACAGTAATTATTAACTCATCTACAAGTATGATATATTGACTGAGCACGTGGAATAAAACTTTTATGTCCAAATAAAAAATTTAGCTTTTGAGTCACTGTTGTATTATGTCACACATGCACTCAAATGAACTTCACCGCATGTATAGGTAGACGTAGGACATGGACACACAAAAAATTGATATGTGCGAGTATATAATTCTAGCAACTATTGCACTTATGTTACTTCTTATATCGGTTCAAATGTATCGGGTGTCCCTAAATGGATGTTCATGCGCACTTCCGTCTATATTTATACAAGTAAATACAACATAAATAGAATTGGTCAAATTGCAAAAATCAACTTCCATCCACAATTAAGAAAAATATTATGGAGTGCGTAGTTTAGATAAGTGAAAGATACATGTACTAAAAAAACAACTCAAGATTCAGCAAAGCAAGCAGTATGATGTCTTAATGATTCAAACAGTACACTTGCAGCGGTAATTAGCCAAAGATAAATGCATACTCAATTGAAAAATAAATTCGGTAAATTAGATATGTGAATGTTCAAACGTGTATGGAAACAACTCAACATTTAGCAAAGCCCTCTGTAAAGGTGCATGATTGAAAGACTTTGGGCTTACAGCGATAATTAGCCAGAGATCAAGAGGAGCTTGCTCGGCTTTAAGAATGTCAAGTATATCAGAAGCGTCTCTTGGAAGCTGGTCCAGGGCAACTCGGACCTCCTCCTCCGAGTTCTGCACTGGAATGTATACGCACGCCATATGAGCTACCTCTTTCCCAGCACTTCGAATTCAATGGCGATTTCAGGCGAAACAAAACCCTAACTTTTTCTGTGTCTGGTTCGGAAGAATGAAATCGGGTTCGGAGCTGCTGCCTCAGGAAGAAGGGCTTTCCCGGAGTTGTTTCTCCGAGTAATTTTGGCGTCTAGGAAATAGGAATACAGATTGAAAAGTTTGGGATTTGGGAACAAAGTGCTCCTATTGGCATCACTAAATAATTTTTTTAATTATAAAATAAAAAAACAAAATATCTGAAATAGAAAAACAAAAAAAAACAATACAATTTAATTTTATTTTAAATGATAGAATTTGATATGAATATAAATAGGTAAATATTAAAAAATAAAAATGTAATTACTGTAATGAAAGTGACACACTAGAAGTGTGAAGTAAGTGAGAATAAAACTTAAGATAAAAGAAAGAAGAGGGAAAGAAGAGGAAAAGAGAAAATGTTTATTGTTTTTTTGTTTGATGAAAATGAATCAATAACGACCTTTTTGGTCAAAAAATTAAAATGTTTGATTTGTGACAAATGAAGTACGGAGTATATGTTAATTTTTTATTTCATTGATTTTTTACTTCAAACACACAAAATTTTGAATTTTAAAAACAATATAAAAAAAGTGTTTAAAAACTTAAAAATTACTTATGAAAAAATAAAAGAAATAAGAAAAACAATGAGCAGAAAGGTGGTTCTGGTACCCATTTCTAAAAAGTTGGGGAGGGAGGGTTTAAATACTTTTTTAGATATAACTGTTTCACTAAAAAACACAAGCGATAAAAAATGGAATAGGTAGAACAACGTCATCGTCTCCTCTGTCTCGAGTCCCGTAGGGAGGTTCCCGTGACATCTTCTCGTACGCCCAGCGTGATACATACCCATGGCCCATACAATGACAACAAGTCATTCATCCATTAGTTTTATACCCATCACTCGATGCATTAACCATTTGTAATATACATCACCCAATACCCCTCAATTCATCCATCACTCGTTAGTGAAACATGTGCGTGAAAATGAGTGATAAACTGATAATAGTTATGAATTTTCAATCATTAGCTTTCTTATGTAGTGGATATCGCAATTGTTTTTGAGAAAGCACGAGACTAATGATGTTTATTTTGAAATCCCATAAATAAATGATTTACTTAGCTACAAATTAAGTTCTTTTATAAATTGAGACATTGAATAGTAGAATAAACTTATGTACCCAACTAGGGGTGGGCCCGGTTCCGGCATCACCCACCACGACACCGTAACCGTACCCGTCATAGCCGATTCCTCCGCCGGTTTCGGAACCGTGGTTCCATTTTCGGTCTGATTCTCGTTTCCAGATTTTTTTTATTAAATTTAATACATGAATAATATAATATGATATGTATTGTATAACAAATTTATAACTTTATATAAATTCAAAAGTGTAGTTGTTATTTAAATAATGAAAGTTGAATATTACAACTACATTTCATATCATGACGGCTCAAAAAAAGCGACGAAGTAAAGAACCGTAAAGAAACTTACGAAGGATCTTATAAATCGTTCACCTAAAAAACTAATTACAATTTTTTAAAATTACAAAGTTATTTGTCGGAACTACCATTTTCCTTTGTGATTGCATCCATTTAATTTTGTGTATCAATGTTGTAGTTTAACTCTTGTGTGTGACACATTGCCAAGAGCCAACCTCGGTCGCACACAAGTGTCTCAAACTATTTAGCGCTAAGACAACTTCGAAAGTCGCTTAAAAAGTTGCCGCTAGAACTGAACGCTTGTTTCACAACTACATTTGAAACCGACATATATAACACTTGTCTGGCTAGTATTCTAAGTGACGGGAACTTATGCTCATGCATTCCGCTTCCACCATTCGAAAACGTCGAACTCGCTATCGTTGTCTTCATCGTAGTTGCATGGGACGTCTTGGTACATTGCAAGTTCGTTGTGCGAACTAACAGTTGTACTCATCGACGAAGAGCTACGCTTACTTTTTTTTACCAAGAGACCACCGGCTGTCCCTTTAAAACCCTTTATTGTCTTCGGAACACGAGGATCTACTGTTTTTTTTGGTGGAGTACCGTATAAAATTTGAAATTCTTTAAATAAGGGCTCAAAAAGATCAATAGTAATATAACATTATCTCTTTCTTTTGTTTATTGTATTAAATGGTGATAAAAATAACGATATTCATCATCATTATTGCATTTTGACCGGAAAAAAGGAAAAAAAATTAAATTGGAACCGAAACCAAACCAGAACCACCGCTTCCGAACACGCCAACATCCGACCCGGAACTGGACCCGTGTACACCGATTCTCCTACCCGCTCCAATGTCTCCATCGTTGGAGGTTATAGGACCGATACCAGTTCTACCTAGAACCGTGTCTAACCTTATACAGTTATACCCAACAAAACTATTACCGTGTATTACGTATTTCTAATTCTAATACCCGTACTAGTATTTTTTTAAAAATAAATATGAATAAATGGGATGAATGGAGTAACAGGGGAGAAAAATATCCTTTCCATCTACCCAATTGATCATCAATCTATCCATGAGTCTTTTGGAGTTTTTTTTCCCTTGGGTTGAATAGTTCGATTATCCGATAGGTAGGGGTACTTGTTTCAAGGGCAGTTTTAATTCTAAAGACTTTTTGAGGCTTCCAAATAGTAAAGGAGCGGCGAATTCACAGAACAAAGCTCAAGCTTTCTGGTACCAGCCAGCTATGCCGATCAAATGGTATCGTTTTCTGCTCGATTTAGTTCTGTAAAAGGGTACTCTATGCGTCTGTATAAGCATTCCAGCACTGATTCGTATACGCGTGCTTATCTGAATGTGGGATTTCCTGTTTTTCGATAGGGTTTTGCACTGGCAGCCAAATGCTGGCACAACAGTTAACACCCAAATACTGAGTGAGGTTTCACAGTGTGTTGAAAGCATCAATGGAGCCAAAGATGGAAGGTGGAAAACTACTCTCAGCTTCTACAAGCCTATACTCAGAGGTTCACATATTTTTTCCTTCCACCTTTTCATCACAGAATTAGCCCTTTTCTTCACTTCTCTGTATTGGTTCTGTATGTTACTCTTACACAATGTGATTATTGATTGCATGTATGTGTTTATTGAAGGATAATTGGTATTTGATGGGAAATGATTCAAGTTTTGACTGATCCAACACCCCAAATCTCGTAAGAAAAAAAAAGATTGAATTCATAGTAGAGAATCTGGCATTTGGTGGAAAATGATTCATGTTTTGACTGATCCAACACCCCAACTCTTGAAGGGGAAAAAAGTTTGAATGCATATTAGAGAATCTGGCATTTTTGCTTTTGAAGCTTTTTAGCAGAAAAATGCAGAGTTGGTTGAATGTGGAGTTTTTTCCTAGATTAATTTATTGATGATAAATGGGTTTACCGTGTATGAGAAATTACAGTGGTTACATTATTAGAGGAAACCATCATACGTGCAAATAAAATTATCTTTAGTCTTTACTTAGTAGTAGCCGTAGAAATATTTTTTCCATGCTTATTTGAGTTGTGCTATTCTTTATCTGAATCATGCATCTGCATTTATATCATGAATCTATTAATTTTTGTGCTATAGTTGTTTTTACTGGTTCTTCCTGCCAGACCAAGCTAATGCCAATGAGTTTCCACGTGACTTTTTGGGGATTTCACTTCACGAGCAGCCTGACAAGTATTACTTTGTGCTTAGAGGGCAGCGCCTAATTATGGAAGCAGAATCATCAATTCAGACCACAATGGAGAAGCTCCAGTCGTATAAGACTAGAGTTGCGCTCAACTTCGAGGTAAAATGGGATGTGCAAATTATGAGCTCCAAGTTTCCCGTTTAGTTGCAAAATGTTGATATAATTTTACACCACATATTTTTTTAGTACCCACACCCACATCATGTGTGTGTGTTTTGTAGTCTTTTTTTCAATTCTCACACTGTGCGCCATTGACTGTCGGGGTCCCCTTGGAAACAATCTCTCAACTTTCATCGATGCAGCATCTTGCCCTTCCCAGACCTTACTCTTAATTGGCATTTACTGGGTTTGTTTGGTTTAGTGATTGTGTGTGTGCGTGTGACACACACACATCATATATTTATTAGGAGCAGAGGATTCACCATGGAGCAAATGGTGTAGGCCTTGTATCTAGATTATTACATACTTTTGCTTTTATTACTTTTTCAGGAAGCATGAGACTGCATTATCCTCTTTGGGTAACTTATCAAACTACAAGCATAAACTATGGCAAATGAAATTTCCAAGCATTGCTTTGCATCTCTCACACATACACATGATACCCAATGACACACCACTCCCAATGCATTTTTTATGACAATTATATGCAATGTGGGTGTATCTTATAATTGCACTATTGTATCTCTACCTATTCAGGGGCTTCAATACCAACTAGGTGACTTCCGGCTGCGAGTGGGAAAAGTTCTCCCAGTTCACACTGAAACATTGAGAGGAATAGTGATGGAGGTAATAACTATCTGCTTTTCTTGTTAATGCTTTTTGGGTTTTATTTAAATCCATTGACCATTGATTCAAACGTCGACCTTATCATTTTAGGGAGATAAATTCAAGCAAGTTTGGAACTATAACTTTTTGAACTATTTTCTTTATCTTTCCATATTTCAAGAGAAAAATACAAGGAAATACTCTTATGCTGTGATGTGTATTTGTCTCATATTTTCTTTAAGTCAGAAATATGAAAATTTCAAATACACGTGTTGCCTAATGCTGAAAAGTGATAACTAAAACAGTAACTGAAAAGCCGATGTACTTATTAACTTATTATATACTAGCTTGATTTGTTCAAGTGCTTATGAGGTATGACTCAAGGCAGTAGAAGTTCTGCAAAGGAGCTGGTGTCTGTTCCATTTAACATTTTTATTAGTGGGAGCAAAGAGAACAGTTTAGACTTTTGAGCATCCTCGGTGAAACAAGACTTCCTTTTTTGGAGTCCAATTCTTGTGTTATCCAAGATTAAAATGAAGGTAATAATGTAATCCTAAAGTGGAAAAGATGAATGAAGATGAAAGTGAAGTAATATGTACTACTCCAATAATTCTTAATTGAAGCGCCGAAGCGGTTTGAGGGGAAATTTTATGAAGAATACCATCTTTATTTTTATGAGCGTGTTTGGATTGAGAGGGAGGGATCTTAGTAAATAGAGGAAAACAGAGGATTATTATTATTATTATTATCATTATTATTATTATTATAATATAAGAGAGTAGGGGAAGCAATCAAACTCTCTTTGGACTTTGGAGTGAAGTTCAGGAAAAAGAAAAGGAAGGGAGGGGGTTATAAATTATGCTTCACTGAGTTCTTTCATGTTTCGATCACAAAGGAAATGTAGGTAGATTGCCATCTCTTATTCTCTCCTCGTTCCATTTGATCCCAACTTTGAGGGGAATGAAGGATTTGGAGCATCCACCATTCCACCCATTAACATCCCACTCCATTTATTCTTAAACCAAAGAAAAAGAGAAGATAAAAAAAACTCCATTTATTCTGAAACCGTGTTTACTAGCTTGCTATATTCATTTTAAGGTTTACTAGGTCAGCAGTATGCCAATATATGCTACGTTTAGTTGTTGCTCTTACATTGTTCGTGATACCGTGCTTACTTTGTTTGTGCTTCTGTGTTTTGAGCTGCGGGTTTCTTGAAAACAAGCAAACAACCTCTCTACTTCCTAAGTAGGGGTAAAGTCTGCCTACACACCCTCCCCAAACCCTACTTTTGTGGGTTTTTTGGGCTCGTTGTTGTACTAGTTCAGCAATATATCTACATTTATGGGATATCAGTAGAAAACAAACGATTTTTATTTGCTGGAAGATCACTAGAGCGCGTAATGTTTTGCTTTGTTACAGATGGAGTACCTCCCCATTTCTTCATGGGAAACATCACACGCGATCATGGGCGAGTTCTTTGATATCTGGAAGGAGGCTGTCTCCAAGAGATCATTGCCGGGCCATTTTATGCACATTGAACCGAACTTCACAGAGTTCGGCCTTGCAGACCAGTACTCCTCTCAACACACAGCCGTTCAGTATGCTTGTATCATGGCTCAAATGATAGCCACGTCTCAATCCGCGCAGGCAATGAGAAGTTAAGCACACCACAGTCCTCTCATCTCCTTAGGGTAAGTGTGTTTGCACATTTTGAACCTAAACATTCTGTTTCTAAAAAATTCTTCCATTTGGGTGTGGATTCTCTTTGAAGAGTTTGTTCCAGATTGAGTATATTTAAATGAGGTGCAGTTTTTATACTTTTAGACTCATTAGTCAAGAATGGATGATTTTTTTTCATTATTAGGCATTCTCTAAATACATAATATGAAATTAATAAAAACTATTTTAGATCGAAATGTCATTAAGATTGACAAATTGTTAAAAGCCAGAAATGACAAACACGGATAGGATGAGTGGACTTGAGCCTTGAGGTAACTATTAGGATCTGTTTGGTTCACGGAATTGACGGAATTGGAATTGAATTGAAAGTTAAAAACTTAAAATTCTATGAAATTGATTTGGATGGACTTGAATTCTCCAATTCCAATTTATTTTTGGCACTGCCAATTCCAGATATACATATTTTTGTGTACCAAACGGAGCCTTATTGTCAGATTCTAACATCTTGTCTAATTGAATGATAAAGGGAATGAATTACTTCATTTGTCATGCTACGAAGTTTACACTTAAAAAGAATAGAATGTGTCTCATAACATTTTGCCTCTTTTTTAAAACAAAATCTCACCATACTTTCTTTTTGGTTTTCAACCTTTTCAAACAATTTTTTGAAACTTTATGAAATTAGAGCAGAAATTTGTTTATGAAATCAATTGAAAAATTAAAAATAACATAATAAAATAATTTATTTTTTTAAAAAATAATCATCATTGTAATATATTTATTAGAATAAAATAATACTCTGTATAGTGTTCATTGTCTTGAGCAATAAATATGTTTTTTCAAATAAAACCGTTATTATCTCTCAAGTATTCTTCTTGTATGGCAAAACTCATCAATGAAAATATAAAGACAACACAAAAGAAGACATTATCTAAAATCTAAAGATTATTGAAAAATAAAATTAGTAAACAATACAGTCTTCCATTTCAATTTCATTATCACCAAAATCTTCTTTATTCTCTTCATTAGCATCATTTTGTGGTCTATTTAATTGATGAGGTGTATATAATATTTTAGCTGGTGTGCCTATCACTACACAAAATAAATTTGTCACTTTGTTTTCTGGATTTTCCAAATAAATTTAATGAGTGCATGAGATATGAGAGGGAATTTTTTTTCATTTTTGGTTAGAGAGAACAAGAAAAAGAAAAGTAGAAAGAAAAAAAAGGCAAAATCAAGTTAGAGGAATGAAGCAAAATTTATGCATTTTGGTGAGAAAATTATTTTCTTTTCTTCTTTCTTTCTCCGCAGCTCCTTGCACTCGTACAAAACATAATGTAAAGATTTTTGACAAGATAAATCTACTAAAATTATTTTTGCACTAATACATACTCCGTAATATACTTCGTACTTTTGATTTAATTGATGAACAAAGTTTGTCCAGTATGACTTTATGACATAGACACTGAACAAAGGCAGTACTACCTCTATCCCCGTAGAGCTGTCCAACTTTGATTTTTGTAGTAAAAAATGACAAAAGGTGATTTTAGTTGAGCGCAAAAAGCTAAAATTCTACAATAACTCCAAAACTGTTACTACTTATTTTATTAAAATCAGATCAAACCATATTAGATTAGAAACAACTTTAAACTTAATTAGAATCAGGTCAGTTCAGATTAGACGAGACCTAAACAGATTTTAGTAAAACTACGGAGTATATCAGAACCAATTAGAACAAACGAATGAAACACCTTTGAAAAATAGTTTAGATTTGGTATCTATCAATGACATAACCTCCCAATGAGAGCGTTTTGGTATCTCCACAAACGATCCCCACTGCCTTCGACAAAACCCCCACCGGCCACCCATTTCTAGCCGCTCGCCATCTGTCATTTATTTTAGATTTTTTCAAATATTTTCATTTTGGATTCCTAACTTATATTTTCTTTTTTAGATTTTAAAATCCATCTAAATCTTAACAAACTATACTTGTATTAGGTCTTGTTTGAGAACATATTTCTTGATTAGTGTTAATATTTTATATAAAAATTTAATGGTATAAATAAATTTTAAAAATTCTAATGCTAAAAACTACCGTTAGATAACATTTTTAAAACGTTAATGCTAAATCATACGAAATACGGAGTAATAAATTCGAGAAGTGGAGTGCAAAGTTTTGGACCGGACCGGTATTCATACATTTGGGCCGAGTCGTTCCACACTTCCACGCCGCGTAGGATAGTCCCACTATTGAATCCCGTGCCCTAACCAGAGGCCGTATGATTTTTCCGCATATTCTTTGCATCTCAGGTTCCCCAGTTCTGGTTTCCATCCATTGTTCATCAATAATGGCTATACTGAACACTAACATACGCGTTGATTTGAGTTCTTAGGGATATTTGGCGGGGTTCGTTCAGAATTCTGCGATGGGTGTTCCGGCGTTTTACCGGTGGCTAGCTGAGAAGTATTCCCTGGTGGTGGTGGATGTGATCGAGGAAGAGCCGGTGGTGATTGAAGATGTCAAAATTCCGGTGGATACCAGCAAGCCGAACCCTAACAATATAGAATTCGATAACCTTTATCTTGATATGAATGGCATTATCCATCCATGTTTCCACCCAGAAGATCGAGTACGTATCTTTCTAGCTCGGTGCTTGTGTTAACTAGTCCGGCTTGCTCGTAGCTGAGTATGCTTATTAGCTTTTTGTTGACCTTTTTTGTGTTTTAAGTTTGAGTAATTAGTTTTGAGCGTGATTTGGTTCTTGAAGTTGAAGTGAGATTTTTGTGGACTTGGAATATGATATTACTTGGTAGAAGGTTATTACCGTTCTTATATGAATGATATTCAAGTGTCTATCATGTTGTTTCTAATAAATTTTTAAGTTCAAGTATCAATTGTTTTAATGTAACTGCAGTCTGCACAGAACACATGGTTTCATACGCTTGTCATGTAAAAAAATTTTTTTTTGGTGTGCAGCCGTCCCCCACTACTTTTGAGGAGGTATTTCGGGGCATGTTTGATTATATAGATCGGCTCTTTGTAATGGTGCGCCCTCGAAAGCTATTGTACATGGCTATTGGTATGTACTGGGGATGAAACAGTTTTTTCCACAATTGTATATTTTTATTTCATGCAGCACGCTGTAGTCATTACTGACGCCATATATCTGTAGATGGTGTTGCTCCAAGAGCAAAAATGAATCAGCAAAGGTCTAGGCGTTTTAGAGCAGCAAAAGATGCAGCCGATGCGGTATGCATCATAAAAATGATCCATAAAGTGGAAGTGAAAATAAAAAAAAAGTTCAATTATTTTAGTTTCTATATTCTGAAAGTCATGTTTGTAGGCAGCTGAAGAGGAAAGGCTGCGTGAGGAATTCGAGAAGGAGGGTAGAAAGCTCCCTCCCAAGCTGGAATCACAGACTTTTGATTCAAATGTCATCACTCCTGGAACTCCATTCATGGATACTCTTTCAATTGCCCTCCAGTACTACATCCATCTCAGGCTAAACCATGATCCTGGATGGAGAAACATTAAGGTTGTTTTTTTTGCTGGTTTTGGTTGCAGTTTTATGTGGGTTATTCTTAGTGATATAGTTGCTACTATATTTTTCTCAAGGTTATACTCTCTGATGCCAACATTCCTGGTGAAGGGGAACACAAAATAATGTCCTACATTCGTCTGCAAAGGAACCTTCCGGGTTTTGACCCTAATACACACCATTGTCTGTATGGCTTGGTATGCTTTATGCTTCAATTTACTTGCAAACATGTGGTTGGAACAGTCATTTCCCAACTGCCGGGCTTTCTAATATTCTAAGAGATATATCTATTTGCTATTGATAGGATGCCGATCTAATCATGTTGGCGTTGGCCACTCATGAAGTTCACTTTGCAATACTTAGAGAGGTTAGAATTTTTTCTTTTCAATTCGAAAGACAGTATTAAAATTGTGGACATATTTAATGCATTTATGCATACAACTTTGAAAATTTATACCCCATTGTATATCCTTAATCCATATGGAGGTTGGGTTTGTGCATGAAGATCCTAGACATTCTAAATGCTCCCATCTGGTTTCGAGATATTGATTAGTGTCTTTTCCCATGTTTTCCATAAATCATTCAAATTTTCTCTCTATGGTTTGACTTAAATGTGCTTCACCTTCTTAGGTTGTATTCACTCCTGGTCAGCAAGACAAATGTTTTTTATGCGGTCAAGTGGGCCACAGGGCAGCAGATTGTGAAGGAAAAGCCAAGAGAAAAGCTGGGGAGTTTGATGAAAAAGGTGATGGAGAAGTGGTGGCGAAAAAGCCTTATCAGGTTAAATATTTTTCTGATTTTGAATCCCTTTCTTTTATATTTTATTTTCATTTTCTGCTAGGTTACTCTGAGTTTCTATTTGTTAATTGTTAAAATTTTTGATATTTTATAATATACTTAAAACCATCCTTTTGCAATAGTTACTTTTAATTTCACTCATGAATCGATTTGCTCTTGCAGTTTCTCAATATTTGGACCCTGAGAGAGTACTTGGAGTATGAATTCAGAATTCCGAACCCTCCTTTTGAGATTGATTTTGAGCGTATTGTTGATGATTTTATATTCATGTGTTTCTTTGTTGGGAATGATTTTCTGCCACATATGCCCACACTTGAAATTCGTGAGGTTTGTTTATTCGCATTATCATGGTTTGTATTCATACGTCGTTGGTGTGTTTCTTTGTTCAACCACTACAACTTTTTTATGATCTAAATGCATTAGTAAATTAGTAGTTCAGTGAGCTTCAGATGGTAGGTGGTACTTGTAAGTAATCATTGCTACCATGGACACATAAATACCTTCTTAATCCTCTTAAATAGAATTCCAATGTAGATGATATATAAGTATATAACATTCTTCTACCTATTTGTTTACATGTGCTCAGGGTGCAATAAACTTGCTGATGTGTGTTTACAAAAAGGAGTTCAAGTCTCTGGGAGGATATTTGACTGATGCCAGCAAGGTATTCAATTTGTATTGAAAACACAATAAGTTTTGCCTCACTAATTTTTATTTGTCTCAAATTATGTCCCTGCTTTTTTTTCTTTTAGCCAAACCTTGGCAGGGTGGAGCATTTTATACAGGCTGTGGGGTCATATGAAGATAAAATATTCCAAAAAAGAGCACGTTTGCATCAGGTTTTCAGTACAATTCTTCTTTGTTGACTTTTTTTTTATACATTTTAATTCCATCTTATTTCCATTAATTTTGAGTAGGCGCCATTTGCTAGTTTATTATGTTTATATCCTTGTATTCCCTCTAGAGGGACTTGCCTTGTTAAGTGATATCTTACATGGACATTTGAGAGATGTTTGATTCTTGATTTTTTTAAAAATATTTTTGGTGATTCTTCTTGCTTTGTTTGCTATTTTCATTAAGATTGCTACTGGTTTAATCTCAAGTCTTCTTCTCCTCACCATACCTCCCTAACGTACGTTCAACTTTACTCTTTTTAGAGGCAATCTGAAAGAATCAAGCGTGAAAAAACCCAAAAAAGACGAGATGAGTCGGTGCCCGAATCTGAACCGGAATCATTGGTTCCCGTTGCTCGGTTCCATGGTTCTCGCCTTGCATCTGGCCCCACACCTTCTCCACATCAACATGGGGCACGACCTAATCAATTTCGACGTGACAACAAGAGCGAACAATCTGTTAATCCTCATGGAGGCCGTAACCGTAATCATGCTACAAAAGTTGCACGCTCAACATCTGCAGCCACAATAGGAGCTGCAATTGTTGAAGCTGAGCGTAGTCTTGAAACTGAAGTATGTGTTCTTGCTTCTTGAGAGGCAGTTTGAAGTAATTCTTACTCCTCCCATGCTTTAGGTCTTGTCTTGCATACTTATTGAATATTGATTAACTAGTTAAAAGCTATATAACTTGGCTATTCCTAACAAATAACAATGTTTCCTTATTTGATTGAAGTTGCAGTTACTATTAATATTAGGCTTCCTCTGTTTGGTTGATTTGCAATGTTTGACTTACATTTCCTTTTTGTAACTCAGGCTGATGATGCCAAAGAAGAATTGAAAACCAAGCTTAAAGAGCTACTTCGTGAAAAGAATGATGTTTTCAACTCAGAAAATCCTGAAGAAGACAAGGTATTGAAAAAAATATACTTGGCCATTTGCTGTGTATTTAATTATTTATGATTCTGTCCTTTTACTGGTCTTGATCATACACTCAATTACTGCATTGTTTTGTACATGCCTCCGAGTTCATACTCAAGCATACTAATTTTTAATTAGGAGCGTATGAATGAGATCATGTTTTTACCATTTTATGCTAATGTTTCTGAAATGAATCAGTTGATACAAGTAGTAAAACCAGATTCAATGGATGCTTAGTTGGCTCTACATCTATTGACACACCATCAGTATACTCTATTTCCTTTATTATCATCAACATAACCATGGTTTTTATCTTTGTTGTTATCGTTAACATGGTCATTAATTGTTGTGTGCAACAACACTATGCCAAAATGTTGCCGTCTGCTATGTGCTCAGCAGTCAGCACTCTGTTACTGCATTAAGAGTAATTATTTTCTGATGTTTTTTAGGTCAAGCTAGGAGAGCCTGGTTGGAAAGAGAGGTATTATGATGAAAAGTTCTCTGCAAAAACACCTGAAGAAATGGATCAGATACGAAATGACGTTGTAAGTATCTTGAACTCCCTAGCATTACTGTTAAACACTTTCAGATGAATGCATTGCCTGCTAATTTGTTTTAGGCTAGGATAGTTCAAATTTTTTTGTGATACTTCATGCGTAGTATGTGCTCTTGCTTTCTTAAAGGATCTGTACTTGAGTATGAGTGTAAGACGTCTGTTATGTGGTAACTTTTCTATTAGATATCATCAGCATTTTGTCAAAAAACTATCAAGAGGTGAACACCGATTGAAATAGGGGGGATAATGAACTAAATGTAGGTTCGGGTTTTCTTGTAGGTTTTGAAATACACAGAAGGCTTGTGCTGGGTTATGCACTATTATTATGAAGGAGTTTGTTCGTGGCAGTGGTAACATGTTCTATTTAGTGTTTAGAATTGTTGACTTGTCCTCTTCACACACACGTGCACACACACACAATGCTCTAAAAGGCATGGCAAGACAGAACGGCCAAGGCTTAAGTCTTGGAACCCTTGGTGTGAAACACATTTTGTAATTTTTCGTTATATTTATACAGTTTCACATAAAGGAAAGAAATAGATTTCAACAAGTTTGATGCATGTAAGTTTAAACATGCTTTTACCTTTTCAATAAACATGAACTCTGTATTTCTTGAAAGTATAAAAAATTTCAAACACTCAATAGAACTCTGTTAATTGTTTTATATTAGATCACATTTTAACAGATCACATTGTAACACACATACATATACATAAGTACTAGCACATGTTCATGTGCATGTACATTTTAGTAGTAGATGAACTGTGTAGCGTTACTGCAACATTATGCGTTTGGGAGCAGGATAATCCCAAACTGTGTTCCACTTATTTCTCAGCACGTTTGGGGACTCAAAACTGTGATTGCCCAAACCACATTTCTCCACAGCTCTCCAAAAAAACACTTGGTCTACAAATATAAATCTTTGAGTAAATTTTGAACCAATTACCATTGTACTTCTTGATCACATGAGCTTCTTTCCTTATAGGTTTTATCCTTATCATTATGCACCTTTCGCTTCAGACTTAAAGGATCTCGAAGGATTGAGTATCAGCTTTACATTAGGATCACCATTTAAACCATTCAACCAACTGCTGGGTGTATTCCCTGCAGCAAGGTTTGTATTGCTACCTTTTACGTTAATCTTTTCTGAGACATGAAGTTCTTAAAGGTTCTATTTGGCTTATTTGCAGTTCACATGCGCTTCCTGAGCAGTACCGGAAATTGATGACAGACCCAAACTCGCCTATCATTGATTTTTATCCCACTGGTATTTTTTTGATGCAATCACTATTTCAATGCCATATATTTGTCTTCACTTTTCAATATGGTTTGTATATTTGTCAGATTTTGAGGTGGACATGAACGGCAAGCGGTATTCATGGCAGGTATTGGTTAAAAATACTGTTACATCATTATATTATCAGAAACATTTTAATCCCAGTTAGTTGGGGTTGGCTAGATGAAAGTGAAACACTTATGCTATTCTTTATTAAGTGTCGCTTTGTAGGAAAAAAGTGTTATCACCCAAGTGCTGCTTCCATATATCACTAGTGACCATAGTTATGAAAGGCGCTCTTCCTGGCCTGAGGCACTGAGGCGACATGTTTCCGCCTGACTTAACCCAGGGGATGCAACATCCTTGAGCCGGGTGTGCGCCACTAAGTCACTTATGCCTTATTCCTTCGTCTGAGACGTGCAACTATGTCGTGTTGCCCATCCCATGCAACTCACTGGGCCGAATTTTTGTTTTAAAAAGGATGCTAAAACATAAGGACTTACTGACTAACTCTAGCGATTAGTGATTATTGAGACATGCGGATTCAGGACTTGTATACATCAGATCTACGGAGTATTTTTTATTTTGCATAGTGTGTATTTCTTAGTTGATTTATTATGGAGTATATTTTCCTACATATTTTGTTCGTTAATTTGTTTACATTCTTTATTTTTGTATGTATTTATACTTTTTGTCATATTCTTTCATTTTTTTGTTTGCCTCTGTTCATTCTTCATTTATTTAAATTTTCAAATCGAAAATAACACTATTTTTTATTATCAGATTTTGTTTATTCTTGTTTATTTATATTATCAATTATTTCTAAATTCTATATCTTAAAAAACTTTATCAATACTATTTAATATTTTTATTCTTTCTTTCGTTATATATACATATACACACACACGCACACACACAATGATATGTGTGTGTGTGTGTGTATATATATATATTTATATATAGTATTTAAAATGTTCACCTTATGATCTCCCGACTCTTGCCTTTCAAACTATGCTAGCGACAGTATTAATTGCTCATTTTTTGATACTTCTCAACAATAATACACTCCGTCTTGCACCTTATGGCGTGCCTTGAGTTTTTTCCGAGAGTTGAAGCCCTGAGGCTTGGAGCAATGACTAGGTCTCCTGGAAATTATGCATATGGAAGTGATGGCGAATGTCCTGGTGCGTGAGTCATGAGGCGACGTAAGTCTTCAGCCTTAATTTTGTTTTTAAATTTTTTAGAAATAGTTGATAAATATAAACAGGACCAGTCAAACTTTGTAAAGCATCAGCCTCATGACTTGCGTCTTCCAATTAGGGTTTCTCTTCTTCTTCCTCAGCTTTGTTCTTTGTGTGTGAGTGCAACTTGAGTTCTTTGTGGTTGTGATATACCTCTGAAATGGAAGGAGAAGTTTTACCAAATGACAATTTGGCCAGCAACATTATATGGTGTACAATGTCAGGATACTAAAGGTTGTCATATTATGAAAATGAAGGTTACTAAATGCGTGTGTTAGGAAGGGTGTGTCATGTGTTGACATCCATTGAAGATCAATTTAGAGAGAATCGGTTGAGGTGGTTTGACCCATACAGAGAAGGCTTTGTGATGCACTAGTTAAAACTCTTGAGGGGTGGAGAAACAAATTTTGGAGAGGAAAGAGATCCAAAAAATGCGGGAGGGGATGAATGATCTGTAGTCTTTTCTGAATTTGGTCAAGATTCAAGAGGAGTTATAGATAAAAAGAAATGGCGAAAGAGCACTTTTGTGAGTGACGGAACATGATTCTCTTGGTTCATGAGCCAACCCCAAGTTACTAGGGAGTAGGGATACAACTTTGTTGTTGTATGCCTTTCCAAATGCAGCCTCCATGCAAATAAATAATGTGACAAAATTCTAAACTGACACCTATCATTGGTTACTTCTACTTGCATCGAATATATCATGAAACGGTGTCTTGGTGATGAGTTGAATTTTTTTTCCTTTAGTCATCATTATGATATTTTTTGGGTCAAATCATTTCAAGGTTGATATTGTATACTGAACTTACAAAATGCAAATTATGAAGCATGATTAATGTTTCATTAACTCAAATAAAATTTTTTTAACGTGTAGGGCATTGCAAAACTACCATTCATTGATGAAACCCGGCTCCTTGCAGAAGTTGCAAAAGTTGAGAATACATTGACGGTAAGCTTTGTATCCTTCTTACTTCTCGAAGGCACATAAATTTTACTTTAATGGATTTATGAGTGTAAGTTAAACACACTGGTGCAGGATGAAGAAGCACGAAGAAACAGTGTGATGTTTGATATGATATTCATATCGTTATCTCATCCCCTATCTCCATACATTTTTTCTCTTGACAATCGCTGCAAACAGTTAACAGACCAGGAAAAGGTGGAAGCAAAGGAGATAATTGACCCAGGAGCAAGGTTTATGTTGCCATATTTGTTGTTAAATTAAAATCCTCAGTTCCTTTATCTATTCTTTATATTTACAGTTAGTTTTTGAACGCACATAAATTATATCTATTCTTCTCGAAGGCACATACATTTCTCTACTTGTCTTTGTTTCCTGGAACCGTGAATTGAGTTAGCATTTCTTTGTTTCTACTCTGATTGATTGTCAGTGGTGGGATGAACGGTTTTTTATCCCTTTGTTCGGGAGATCCTTGCCCTACAATTTTCAGATCACCTCTTCAAGGCATGGAAGATATTATGGATAACCAAGTCATGTAAGAAGTTTGTCTTAAAATTACTTTGGTTCAAAAGACACAATTTGCCTAAGTAGGCAAGATATCTGAGTTTGTTATTTTACCTTTCCATTTTATGCTTTCAGATGTGCAATATACAGACTTCCAGATTCTCATGAACACATTACTCGACCTCCAAGTGGGGTTGTTATCCCCAAAAAGGTATTTATTATGATAATAATAAGTTGAACATGATTCTTGTTAATTGCCATTAATGGTCTGTTTGGATGGATGATTTTGGAGGGGAAGGCTTTGGAGCGCCCAGTCTATCTTTTGATATATATAGGAGATTTTAAAAAAGTTGAAAGTTTTACACAATATGTAGTCGTATACTTTGTAACATTTTAATTAACTTTATTAATTTTATAAAACATTCTATTCATCAAGATACAAATTATGCCTCCCAAGGCTTCTCCAAATCCCTTTATCCAAATAGACCCTTTAATGCTCTATGAATCTAAGGGTATTTTTGCTTTTGTTTCTGTTGACTGTCTATTAGCGTGTTTTAGAAACATTTATTCTCTCAAAAACCTTAGAAATTAGATAGTTTGTGGCATCCATATTAAATGCTACTCCCTCGGTTCTATTTATATGGGATTTTTACCTACTCGAATACCAACACAATTCTTAAAAGATGCCCCCTTTCTCCCTATTTAATGTCCTGGTTTGCTTTTTGCATGAAGTCTATGAAAGTGAAATTGTGGGATGAGATTAATGCAGATGAGTGAAATTTTCTGAACCACAATAATCCACACAATTCTTTCCTAAAAAAGAAATAGAACCTAAAAAAGAAAGATGGAATATAAAAAAGGGACAACAGGAGTAACAGTTCGCATGTGTTTATCAATCCCTCAGAAAAGACGAACCAAGTTGTCCCAAGAAATTAGTAAAGAAGCAGAGGGTATTTTGGGAAGAAACCTACTCCGCATTCAAAATCCGCTATAAATTGGATCAACCCTTATTGAGATACACTTATAAAAGGGACCAGAGGGAGTGCAATATTCCATCTTCAGCTAGATCTGTATTTAGACAGACGCTCGGTTCATTTAATAATGTAGTATGTACACTGTATATATCTATTGGGAAGTATAGTTGAAACATCATTGTGATCTTTGTGTGATCCATATGTTTGCAGACTGTGGGATTTGGTGACATGAAACCGGATCCTGTACTTTGGCACGAGGATTCAGGAAGAAAACATTATGATAATGGAAGGTAACAATTGCATCTCAATGGGTTTTGATTGCCATCATCTTTAAATGTGAGACATTTCTTCTTGGAGGAGAAATCGCCTCTGTGATGCAATATTTGTTGCTTATTATGTATATTATAATTTCCATTTTGCAGACACAATATCCCGGGAGCTATACGTGATCGACAACTTGGAGATGCTGCACATCGGCTTGTATCTAATAGTTTACAGACAAAAGGTGGCAGGGGTAGGGGTGAGTATGGTGATCATAGATATGCACTACCACCACCTACATCCTACCCGGGTGTATATGGCCCACCTCGGCAATCCTCCTACCAATCAAACAGATATAATAATGGTCATGAACACACCCGCGCTGGACCTAGTTCCAGCTATTCTAATTCAACACCTTTGGAAGACCCATACTATCCTCCTCATCATTTGGCAGGGCCCCACAGGGGGTTTGTTCCTCATCATGAGAGGGATTATCATCATAGACGTGGAGGAGGGTATAATCCGCCAGGTGGCATTGACCCTTACCGTTCACATGCCACACATGTGAACCCAACTCCCCTCCATCATCCACCTCATATAGCACCACCACCAGCTCATCGAAGTGGATACCACAACAATGCAAACTATCAACCTTACGATCAGTGGGTAGGCGGTGGGGTCAGCCCCCACCAGAGCAACCCAAGGGGTAGAGGAGGATATAATAAACACCCACGCCATTCCAGTAATCAGTTTGCACCTTTAAGTAGGGGTTCAAATAAACGACCTCCACCTGACTACTGACACTAGATGACTTTGATACTATTTTTTTAGCTTTGGGAATCTCAATTAACATTGTAGTTTGTAGTTGAGTATTATAACCAAACCCGTGCGGGGTCCCATTTGTGACCAGTGGGACCCACATAAGTTTATTTCTATGTTTGGTCATCTGAGCACATCAAAGTGTGTCGCATTGGCTCATTAGAAGAACTTGGCGTTATACTTGCTCTGCCCAAACCTATACGAGCCCCATCGCCAAAGAGATATAGAGCAAACCAAAGCCGAAGTGATCATTATCGCGTTGCTTCTTGCTATAACAAGGTATTATCTATACCTTCTGCTTGCCTTTGGAATTGTGAATTGTACCATAGTGTGTTGCCAAATTTCATTCTTTGTCAAACATCATTTACAGTTTTCCCCCTCACACCACCCCAGAAAATAGTGTATTTTCAATTAGTTGTAAGTTGGGTTATATGTTTGAGAAATGATATTTGCAGTTTTGGATAGCAATTAGGTGTATCCTTTTGCATGCTGTTAGCATTTGATAATTCCACCTAATTCATTTGGAGGAAAGATAAAACAATTTGAACCATATATCATTTCCTTTAAAATGATCACATTCTGATTTCATTTGCCTTTTAAAGGGATAGAGTGAGAATATTATAGGTAGAGTGATGCTTCCATGGTCTTAAGGTCTACATTTAAAATGTGGATTTTCTCACATTTTTTATGAGTTTGCATGTGGATATTTCTCTCTTGCAAAAAGCCCACTTTCTTTATGTTACAAATGCATTAAGGTTCATAAAATGAGCATGAATGTTAAATCCACATTTCTACCTTTTTGTACTTTAAAAAAAAATGCAGGGTAAAATTACGGAAAATGAGTTCTCATAAAGGTTTTCATTTGGTTTCTCTTCAATATTACTCTGCAGTAAACTTTTATCATAACTTCTGGAAAATTACATATTGAACTATAACGTGAATTCGTTATTTGCTATCTTTAGATGCACTTGTGTTTCAAGTTAAATTACTGTTTTGGTTTATGATATTTGATTGAAATTATTTTTAATTAATTTTATATAAAACTAGGTGTGGAATTTAAAAACAAAGCATGCATATTTAAAAATTACATTTAAAGTTCTATAACAGAGGATTCAACATGATTATATTATTTTATTAAATGAGTATTGGAAATGGATGATGAAAGTGGTAAAACTTTGACTTCAAACAGTGACCACTTAACTTAAATTGAGACGGTAGAAGTACATAGTAGTGTTGAAATGACATCTAAACCTATTTTATCTTTTGATAGATTTAAAAATCTTTGCACAACGTACTTTTTTAACAAAAAAGATTGGTACTTTGTATTCGTCTTTGTTATTACTTTGCAAATAATCTGTAACTGTATTCTCTTATGAAAATATCTTAATTTTTAGAATGGAAGTTGAAAAAATTAAAGGGTATGTAGTAATAAGACGTAAACGGTGGAAGCTGTAACTCTCTCCATCCCATATTATAGTGTTTGTTTATAATGTGAGGCTTAAATTTTATTCTTTTTTAAAATTATTTTCATTATTTATTTGATAAAAGAATAGTCATATCAAAGAATAGTACGTCATATCACTTCTTGTTTTGAAATTTTTTTGATGTATTCTTAAAATATGTAATTTTTTTAATAATTCCAACACAATCTTCAAAAAATATAAATTAAATACTTTAATCAACCATTATAAACTAAGACATGCATTGTAAATTAGGATGGAGGGGTATCTTATATGGAGTATTAAACAAGATATCGACATGATTTTTTTTTTTAAATTTTTTTCCTAGATAACTAAATCCGTTTAAAGAGAAACAAAGAAAAGAAAAAAAGATTTAAAAATAATGAAAGCTCTAGTGACTATTATAGACTGAGTTTATTTTAATTTTTAATTTATATGAAAAATGAGTAAAAATAAATGTAGATTCAACAGAAATAGGAATCATGAACATAAAATCTCCCAATATGTTGCTGCTATGTATTGAATAAACTTTGGTCTCCAGGCCATCTCACAAACACAACATTGAAGTTTCACGCTACATTAAGAGCAACTCCAACGCAAATGTGTATATGGTTAAATATACCTTATATATATATATCCAATTTACTATTCATTGGATGGTGTATACCTAATGCTAAAAAGCACTATAGTGCAAAAATCAATTTCCAACTCCTATTTCTACACTTCCACTGTAGATAGTGTAGTCACTGTTTCAATTCTCTTTTCTTTTTCTTCATTTCCCCCTCTTCGGCTCTTCCTCTCATTTTGCTTCTATTTCTTCCTCCCAACCCCTCTCTCAATTTGCTTCAGTTTCTTTTCAAGTCAAAACTGATGCACTCTGTAACCTCTCTCTTAGGTTAATTGTGCTCTAATTTACCTCTGATTTTATTCATCTCTTTAATTTGCTCTGCCCTAAAATTGGAAGCCAAAGCTGCTGCAATTTGCTCTGCCCTCAAACCCTCTTTCAGATAAATTACTGCAATAGGTCTGCTATTGAATTTGGAATTAATTTTTGGATAAGGAGAGTAGATATGAAAGGTTGTAAAATAACAGTATAATAATAAAATATTATAAAAGTATTTTATTTAGAAGATATGGTTGGAGAGAATATAAAAAAGTGGATGTGTAAAACACTCTTGATAGTGTAAAATTACTTTTACACTACCAAAATATACAACAAGCGTTGTAGATGCTCTAACAATGGGATATGCATGGGACAGGTGGGGACAGCTGTGCTACATTTGAACTAGCTTGTTTAAATTAAAATAGGAAGTGGTACATTTGAATATTTGATGTTTTTTTTTTGAAAAAAAATATATACTCCGTAAGTTGTAATTTTTATTCCTTTATCAATTTTGAGTATGGGGAGTTGACCAAGTGCGTTTAGTGTATGATTTTTAATTATTTTTTGTTAACATATTTTAACTGTTAGTCAAATACTCCCTACGTCCCAAAACGTAAGCAACTGTTATTATTTCGGCCTATCGATAACTTGTGTTTATTCGTTTTGGTTGACCATTTAAAAAAATAAAATATTATTGTCGCATATTATTTGTAGAACTTTTGATCTATTTGTGAACGGTGTAGTTTTAACCTTTTATTTCTTTACCTATTTATAAATAAAATGATTTTAAAAGAGATAATATTTTACACGTTATTTGAAAGAAATATTTGCACTAAATAGCATTAAAAGTTAAGTCATTTCCCTAAATAGTACTTAAATTGTTTTATTCCCTAAATTGCACTTAATAATGTTCATAATGTCTAGTGATGACGAATATTTGCTTAAATAATGATTAATGCATAATGACTAAAAGTGCTACATTGGGAAGAAAAACACATATGGTGCTATTTAGGGAAAGTCATTATCTTTTAGTGCTATTCCTCGAAAGAAATGCTACTTACATTTTGGGATAGAGAGGGGTATTAATTCGAAATACTAACTAGACACTTAAAAAAATATAGAGAGAGGTGTACAGATAATTAATGCACTCACCTACCCACTTAACTCACTCAACTCTCTTAAGTTCTTCGGAGTATATAATCAATACACTTCACTACTTGAAGAACCCTAGCCATAGACTAAAAGATTTCACACACAAAGAAAAAAAAAACATCTCTCATCATTTCATCTACAAAAATTCATTGAGAATGGCTTCAAGTAGCAGTGTACTTGTGCTAGCTCATTAGAATGGTCAGTTACAAATCCTAAATAATGAAGTGCTATACGGTAGAATGAATAATTTCCAATGAATATTATGGGAGATTACATGTGTGTATATATACAAAGGTTTTCTAATGACAATAGGAAACTATAATTAATACACCATATACAAATATGGTAGCTACCAATATACAATAATATTAAATATAGAAATAATATATTTAACATGCTCCCAACGGCACTAATGAAGATCGCCGTACGCCCAAACAATCTCGAAACTCGGAGAAGACCATGGAGGGTAGTCCCTTGGTGAATATGTCTGCATACTGTAGGGAAGAAGGTACATGAAGGACCCTTATCTGACCAAGGGCTACTCTGTCGCGTACAAAGTGGATGTCAACCTCAATATGCTTCGTACGTTGATGCTTGACAGGATTGGCGGAGAGATATACGGCACTGATGTTGTCACAAAAGACCAGTGTAGAGCGGGTCAGAGGTTGCCGGAGTTCTAGGAGAAGATTGCGTACCCAACTGACTTCAGCGACTGCATTGGCAACGGCTCGATATTCTGCTTCAGCACTTGACCGAGAGGTGGTGAGCTGGCGCTTAGAGGACCAAGAGATGAGATTGTCGCCAAGAAAAATGCAGTAACCGGATGTCGACCGGCGAGTATCTGGACAGCCAGCCCAATCAGCATTGGAATATGCCCGCATGTGATCTGTCTGAGAGGGTGAGATGGTAATGCCATGGGTGGGTGTGCCGTGTAGGTAGCGCAGAACGCGCTTCATGGCTGTAACATGCGGTACCCGAGGATCATGAAGAAAGAGGCATAGCTGCTGGACGGCGTAGGTAATATCCGGGCGGGTGAAAGTGAGGTACTGCAGGGCTCCCACAATAGACCGATAGAGAGAGGGATCTGGTGCTGGATCGCCGGTGGTGGCTCTGATACCATGTAGAATGAATAATTTCCAATGAATATTATGGGAGATTACATGTGTGTATATATACAAAGGTTTCCTAATGACAATAGGAAACTATAATTAATACACCCTATACAAATATGGTAGTTACCAATATACAATAATATTAAATATAGAAATAATATATTTAACATATACTCTTCTCCCCCAAACAAGGCATTCTTAATGTACGCTATCGGAAAAGACAGATTTGATTTCGTGCAAGCTATTAACGGGAAGTTGCCCAAGTACAAGTCCGAAGTGTATGGATGATTGAAACCAGAGGCATCACCAATGTAGACCACATCATACTGGAAGGAGCCGAGTGACGAAATGTTACTCACAAGTGACATTATTGCTAGAATTATTTTTTCCAAAAATCAAAGAAGATGACAATTACAAGGTGAAGCTCATCATTATTAATTAGAGATGTGTAGGACTTGTTTAGGGTTTCTATATCTTACAAAAATGCTTGGTGTGCAAAGTTGATTGCACTTCAACGCTTGTCCCAAAGTTAGGAGAGAATGTATGTACAATATATATAACCTAGCACTGCCTTTGTTTGCCAGGAGTTCTTATTTAATCGAATCTGAACTTTATAATTAAGGGATAGCACATAGTTCTTATTTAAATGTTTGATGTTTTGACTTTTTTTTGGATTAAATAGTGACACTCTTTGATCACAGATTAAACATAATCTAAATAAATGTATGATATAAAAGTTGGATATATAAAAACTATGTGCTATGATGAACCCAATTATATTTAATTAATATTATTATTAAATATATATGTTTTTCACACAATCTGTGGTCAAAGTGTCACTGTTTGGCAAAAAAGTTAAAACAAGAAAGGTTTTTAGGACCAGAGAGAGTATTGTGCATCTATTCTCTTAGGTTTTTAACACTATGTTTGGCTCAAGAAATTTGGTAGGAAAAGAAAAAAAATTCTCTCCTCTTTTTCTATCTTTATTTAATTTTCTTTTTCCTTTCTAACCAGACAAGTAAAATTATTTCCGTCTCATTTTCCTTTCTTTTCCCTTTCAAATTCTTTGAACGGCAAGTTATGATCTATCGGCTTTACAAAACTCAAAGGAACTTTGACAAAAGCGATTATAATTCGAGAAAAGAATTGAAATTGAAATTTTTATTTTGAAAGTTTTGGATGCATATTCTGTCAAAGTTGAAATACTAATGAAAGTTTTGTTAAGGAAAAACTATTTTAGTATATATTATTATTATTATTATGGTAGTTTTCCAATATATGTCGGTTTCTTTTCGTATTTCTTTCCTTTTGTATTTAGTTTCGTTATAGAACGACATATATAAAAAGATATAATTGTGGTAACAATATAATTCTGGGAGATCGAATAACACAACAAAATGGAAGAACATTACAACTTTATTTGATCCAATACGTTCATCCTATTTATAACGTTATAACTCTCATCCACCAAAAAAATATAATGTAGCGACGTAACATTATTCGCGAACTGAACTAACCAATTCCCAACGAACGATGAATAAATACAATAATTAATTAATTAATTAATTAATTACCACGAGATGGATTCTATTACTCTTTTGTTCAAACCCGTGAAATCAAATTCAACATCAGTAACTATCCAAAAGCACGTCTTGTAGCATTCGTTGTCTGTAAGACCCCAACCCGCACTGAAGGTCATGAGGTTCATGGTCTTCTTGCCCCACACAAAGTAGCAGTAGTAGGTGGTGGAAGAGGGATCGGCACAAAAGTCCATATTGAATTGTTGGTTTGGTGTGAGTGTGATATTCCCACGGTCGTCACCTTCATTGGAGTGACAATGCACACTTAGGGCATCGGACTGAGGTGGGAGATGGCTAAGGATGCGTACTTTTGTCCTCTTCAAATTTGGGGCACATGATGGCTTGGCACAAGCCATGTTTGCAAAAACAAAGAAACACAAGAATAATATATATTTATCCATAATAATATATAACTATTTTGATGGCTAGAATATGAATGATTTTTTTGACACTTGTTTTGCTTCTATCTCAAGTACGCATTTATAGGGGTTGTCAACGTTAAATGCTTTTATTATTACGAGATTATTACAAGATTATGAGATTTGATGCCTTAATAGATTTATTTTTTTGTTAAACTTTATTCCGTAAAAACAACATAACGTACGTTCACAATCAATACTCTATATCTTCTCTTTTATTCCTTTTTATTTTAATTTTCTTCATTCTGACCCCTTTTTTATTTTTAGTGCTATTTAGTGCAATATTTCTTTTAATTTTCTCTCTTTGAATCTTTTTGCTATTTTCTATTTAGTTGCTTTTTTGAAATATTTATTTATTATTTAGTCCTTTTCCACATTTTCTCATTTCTTGCGCTTTTTCTTTGTTTTCTTTTCTTTTTTGTTTTTCTTTATTTTTTCCTTTATTTATCTGTTTTAATTTGTTATTTTATCCTTTATCTTTTAACTATTCTTTTAATAATTATGTTATTTTATATTTAATCAATTTAATTAAACAAAAAAATCAAACTATGTCTTATTTTTTGTTTGTTTTATTTAAGTTTTTTTGTTTGTTAACGGTTTTTGTCTATTTATTAATATTTATTGTAAACAAGTGAATAAAATAAGCCCTAAATAAATAAACAAGTAAATAATGAAAAACATAAGACGAGAAAATTTAAAAAATAAACAAAAAATAAGACATATAGTACTACGTACCATATTTTGTTTCATATTTTTTTGAGCTTATTTGTTCGTTTTTTATTTCTGATCTTTCTTATCTTTTTTCTTGATATTTTAATATTATCAATTTGTTTGGCTCTGTTTATTTTGTGAATTTTTCTGTAAGTTTTTTTATATTTTTTTTTGTAAATAACGATCTTTTTTTGTTTGCTTTGCTTTTTTATTTTTTTATGTTATTTTCTCATATATTTTTTGTTTTCTTTCTATTTTTTGTTGGTTATTTTTATATATTTAGTTTTTCATAAAATGAAGTAAGAAATTATTTGAAATTTAGGCTCATTTTTTGGCCTGTTCTCTTATTCTTAGTTCAGTTATTTGAATTTATTAATTAATGGGTGTTGTTTTATTGATCGTTTCAATTCCAAAATGATATTTATTACTCCTTCCGTCCCAAATTATAATGCATGTTCACTATTCACAAGGTCAAACTTCATTCACTTTCTTTCTTTATTTTCGTTAGTAATTTGATAAAATAAGATATTGTTGTCACTACTAGTTTTGTAGATCTTTTGATGTAGTATTTTAATATGTAATTTTTATTTTTTAACTCTATACCATTTGTCATATAAAATGATTTGAAAATAACTTCAGTCAAACATCGTAAACCGAAACAGGCGTTATAAAATGGGACGGAGGGAGTATGTTTTTTGATTGTCATATTTTTTTTGTTTGTTATCGATCTTTTTTGTAAATAATAAAAAGAAAGTAATTAAATAAAGTAAGCCAATTAAATAAAACGAAGAGAAAGAGAAACAAAATTTGTAATGTTCAACAAATAATATAATAAAATAAAAATAATTAATTAATCTTTTTCTCTTTCTTTCCATTTTTGTTTGTTATTTTTATATTTTTTTAATGAAAAAGTAAAAATTAATTTAAACTTGGATCCGTTCTTTTTTATGTGTATGGTTGTTGCTTTTTATGTTTCACTTATTCTTATTTCGGTTTGTTTTATATTATTAATTAGTGTCATTTTATTTAAAATTTTAATTAAACAAAAAATGGTACTATATGTCTTATTTTTAAATTTTCTATTGTCTTGTTATTTAAAAAAAATTTTCTATTGTGCATATCTTCTCTTAGGTCTTTAACACTATGTTTGGCTCAAGAAATTTGGCAGGAAAAGAAAAAAATTCTCTCCTTTTTTTCTATCTTTATTTAATTTTCTTTTTCCTCTCTAACCAAACACGTAAAATTATTTCCGTCTCATTTTCCTTTTTTTCCCTTTCAAATTCTTTGAACGGCAAGTTATGATCTATCGGCTTTACAAAACTCAAAGGAACTCTGACAAAAGTGATTATAATTCGAGAAAAGAATTGAAATTGAAATTTTATTTTGAAAATTTTGGATGCATATTCTATCAAAGTTGAAATACTAATGAAAGATTTATTGAGTCTGAAAAGGATTTATTGAGTCTAAACCAATAAATCCTTTTATTGGTTTGAAAAACTTGCTTGGTGGTGTGATTCTGATTGGGCTACGTGCCCCCTTACGAGGGGTTCTTCGACTAGGAGGTTTGTTCAACTAAGGAATTCCTCTGTTTCTTGGAAGACAAAGAAACAACGACGGTTGCTCGTTCATCTGCTGAGGTTGAGTATCGAGCCTTTGATGCTTTTACTTGTGAGTTGAAATGGTTGAAGAGTATCTTGCGTTCTCTTGGGGTCTTGCACGATACTCCCATGTCTATCCACTGTGATAGCACAACTGCTCTCCATATTGTAGCCAATCCAGTCTTTCACAAGCGCACGAAGCATATTGAGATCGATTATCAATTTGTTCGAGATGAGCTCCTTCACACTGTGATCCGTACGCATCAATTGCACCCCACGAATTTAGTTGACTTTCGAGCCAATTTTATTGACTTCAAAGTTAACTAAAATTGTAGGGTGAGGGGGAGGGGAGGGGGGTCGGTTTGGGTTGGGCTGAGTGAGGGAAGTTCACTTGGAGTTAGAGAGAATAGAAACTATTAGTTTTTCGAACAAAACATCGTAAAGCTAACAATTAGAGACCATGTAATCCTATTGTTTGCAAGTGCTATTGTTGTTGGTGGTGTTCGTTCGGTTGTACTTTAGTTTTGAGGTAAAATACTCGTAAAAAATAAATTCAGTTTTTAAGAAGTATAAGTATAATGAAGAAATAAAAAGTATAAATTTAAAAGGGTGTAACTAAATCCACCCTAAAGTTGTTATATTCAGACATTTCACCTTTAAAAAAATTGTTATCTTTTTTTTTGGGGGGAAAAACAGGTGCTGTAGCATTTAAAACCAAATGGAACTGCTGGAATCTTTGCTGCAAGGCCAGGAAATCCAAAGATTAAAAAAAAACATTCATCTTTCAATTAGACCTACAAGAATGTTACATATCATTTCAGTTTGCCTCAACAACTGGTTTTTTTTTCAATTCCAGAAGCATTATTACACCACAGGCAAAGAAAAAAAACATGTTTTTTCCCTTTTTCTTTTAAAGATCATGTTCTACCTGCAAATAAAGAATGAGCATATATTTTTTTGTCTCCTTTTTCTTGCTAGCCTGGCCTAATTCTCTTGTGGTTGCTGGACTCACCTTCAGAGGAAGCAGCAGCAGAGGCATGAATGAAAGAGGAGGAGAGATCAGCATAGAGAGAAACCACCCTTTTGATGTTGTTGTTCAGCTCTCTGATCAGACTCACATTCCTGCTCAAATTATCTGGGATTTTGGACTCATGGTTCTGGTTTATCTCATTTATCAACAACCTGTTCTGGTCCAATATGCTCTGCACCTGCACAAAGCTCTTCTGGAATGTCTGCAGAATCTTCCCGTCTGTCCCATCCCCGCCACGGCCGCCACCTGAGAACATGCCCCCCTCCATTCCCTATGCTGCTGCTGCTGCTGAGAGTCCAATCAAGTCCACTGCATAGAAGAGGCTAAAGGGTAATTATGTGATTTGGGAGGGAGTCACTACCTGAGATGGAGGGAGGGTATTAAGGAGACTGCAAGTAGACAGTATCTCTAATGCTTGATATTATGACCCCCACCCACCCCACAATTGCACCATAATCCCAAGCTAAGTTGCACCGAAACGAGGACATTAACAAAAAACACCATTTTTCTAAAATTTACTAAGAACTTAGGTGTCCGTAAGTCTCAAGTATGCAAAACAGGGGTGTTTCGGTGACAAGAAGCTCACATTACAACTAAATACGGAAGCTATGATAGCGGCATGGAGCGGGTCACACATTTTCATTTGGGAAATGGGATGAAATTTACCTATATATCCTTATATAGTCACACCTGAATAGTACGGAATATCTCTATAAAGATATACTCCGTATTGGCGAATTTCCCATATTTCGTAAACAAATAATGTGTCCCTCTCCAGTCTCCATTTCCAAATCTTTTTTTATATGACGAGAAAACCCGCAACGTGGGTAAACCCCGTTCCGTTTTTGGATATAAATTAAAGATTTTCCACTTTAATTACTTGGATATTTCTTTACATATTTAGCTCAATATTCATCACATTTCTATTTTATGTAGTGAAATTACGACTTTTTTGGTGTTCAAATTTCATTTAATTTTTTTTTTGAAAAAAAAAATCGGGATGCTACCCCCGATTCCCCGAACCCTGCCATGTATGGTGCCCCCGGCCCCGTAATAATTGTCCACACTCCTCACAAATTCCTGGATCCGCCACTGGTTTCCCCAATCCAAATCACTTTTTTTAAAGATAGAGAATGATGGTTTTGAACTTGGTGTGAAGATCATGGAAGAAAAAAAAGGGAGAATAAAGTAAGAGCCCATTAATGCATCATAATTATTACCAGTGCAATATCAGGTCTATATGATTGCTATTTTTTGAAGGTATGATAAGATGTTAAAAGCAGATCCCATTTTCCATAAAAAGGAAACTTTTAAAACTGTACTCTGATCATTAATCTGATATATACCCCTCCAAAATCTCCAATGTTCAGACTCTCAAAAGAAGAATCTCCCCCACACACAGCCCAGATTATGCAATCTACTCTACAAATCAATCACATAATTTGCATCTTTTTTACAGAGAAAATTACTGGGAGCAAACAACATGGGAAAAAAAAGAAGAATTTTTGGTTTTTCTGGGAGATTTAGAAAATATATTCTGTCAGAAATAGAAGAGATGGTTTTACAGCCAGGCATCATACAAATTCAATTAAGAGACTGTGTTTGTTAACATGCAGATATGTACATGAACAGTGTGAGAAAATAAAAAGGGGGAAAAATTGAATAAATGCATATTGATTTTGAGTAATTCTGAGTGAAATTTACATACCTGGAAAATCTGGGAGCATTATTATGGTGAGTGAAGGAAGGAGACAGAGATATGAGCAGAAATGATCGGCCCGATTGAATCGAATCTCCGGAAAGAGAGATAGATAGAGAGAGAGAGAATAAACGAAGATTTGACAGTCAGGCTCCGACCCACCCAAATCCCTCTATCCTTGGGGTCCTTTCTCCTAATTTATTTATGAATATTGTGAGTGTTTATCAAAGTGAAATGTTTACTTCACAAACAAAATAGTCAAGAATCTCACAAATTTGTAACTTCAACAAAAAAGTAAAGTGGTTTGAAATAATTTTAAAATGAGAATTTGAACCATAAATGATAAGTTTATGGATTTTGTAGTCATTTTGTTTGCCAAGTTTAACTCCCTTCATTCGGGAATTAATTTTTTGTTATGTTTTACGTTTTTTGATTGAAATTTTTTTCAATTCAATTTATTAGAGAATAGGTATAAAAATTTAAAATAAAAATTGCGAGTATACATTTAAAAAACTACATGTGACATGACTATAACATAACATTTATCAAATAAGTAACGAAAATAGATTAACAAAGTGGATTATGTTTATGACCCAATGAAGAGTGAATGTTAAGATAATTTTAGAATGGAGAGAGTAAATATTTGTGTGTATCGAACACGAGACAACTTTTTTAAGGATAAGACTAAGATTATAACGTGATTTACTTACTCACTAATGTCTGAATTGTTCCAAAATAATCTTTATACTCATATATATTTACTTTTCTAATAAATTAAAAATTTACTTAAATAAGACTAAAACATTAAATTTAGAAGAATTATCCAAAATAGAAATAAAATATACTCCCTCCGTCCCAAAAAGTTTGTTACGTTTAGAAAAAACTGCGTCCCATAAAGTCCGTTACATTTCTATTAAAAAACCACTTTTACCCCTTACTTTTTCATACCCTACCTATCACATCATACCTTTTTTCTAATAATCTACCCATCACATCCTACTTTTACCCATCACATCAAGGGTATTTTTGGAAAGTCAATACCAAAATATCCCTCCCTTAATTTCCCAAAAAGTCAAACCGTCCCATTCTTTTTGGGACGGAGGGAGTAGAATTTATCTACAGAATACGAGTGAGATATTTTTATTCATAAAATAAGACTAGCTATTACACTTTATTGACTTTAACATTGTGATAATCCATATTGACATTTTACTGTATTTTTTGATATAATACGTTAGCATTATTGCTATTATAGATTCTACTTAGAGGCTAAAAATATAAAGGTCTTACGGTTCCCATGACATTGTCCTGCAATGTCATGGGATAACCAGGGGGTGCTCCGGTATCCTGTTCGTACAATTGACAGTTCCTACCCCCCGGTAAACCCCCCGCCCGCCCCGACCCAAACACAGTCCCCCCCTCCCCCACCCCCTTCAATTGCACCCCACAAGTTGGTTTTGACTTTAGAGTCAAATTTTGACTTCAAAATCAAAATTAACTTGTGGGGTGCAATTGAAGGGGGTGGGAGGTGTGTTCGGATCGGGACAGGGTGGGGGTTTACCGGAGGGGTTGGTTCTTTTCGTATTTTTACTCTTGTTTTTGTTTTTTTAAAAATAAAAGACCAAAATATAACTAAAACATAAAAAGGAAAACAAAATAAGACATCCATATTATTATCTACACTATAATACGGAGTACTCACTAAAAACACTATAAAATGTCAAAATATGGTGTCAGATTGTCACAATGAAAAAAAGTTCTGCTTTGAATAAAAACATAGAAATTTTATTACGGAGTACAAGAATAAGACTTATGTTTACATCCTAGTACGATATATATTATCTTAAGGAAGTGACCGTTCTTCGCCACTAATTATTATTGTCACCGCCAACCACCACATATATCCTATCATACCTCTTAGAAATTTGTATGAGAAGAGGGAGTACAACTGCACAATAATATATAGAAATTTGTATGTGAAATACACCACAGATGTGTCTTTGTTTTTCCCACTTGTCCCTTAATTTATGGGGTCTAGTGATTTTGGATTGTGTTTTCGTGGCAAGAGACAAAGTATTTGGCCAGCCTTATCTCACATCTCGGAATGATGAGTTTGTTGAGATATCTATCACTATAAATGTTTAGAATGTTTTGCTTTGGTTTATGATACATAAGTGAAGTTTTGTAATCTTTGCACCTCAAATTGATACATAGTTTTAAATAAATAGGTGTTAAAAAAATTTGATATATCAAAATTATATTTTAAAATGAATCTAATTGTGTTAAATTTGCATTATTATAACTAAAAAAAATTCTCGTCATAGTTTGTGGTCAAAATATGTAGTTGTATGATTAATAAAAATAAAGTTGTAAAGAGTTTTTTGGGACAAATGAGGCATTTGAAAACGGGTACAAAATTTAAAAATAAAATTACGAAGTACAATACTTAAAATTTGCTTTGTCTGTCTCACTTGATTATTTACACTTGTCATTTTTTAATTTTGACCGCCTTATTTGATTCTTTAATTCATACTAGCTATATGTATCACTTTCAACTAAATAAGTTAGTAAGTTACTAAAATTACCCCATTTGTCCCCCACCCTCTCTATTACCACAAAAATGGGCAAGAGACTAAAAACAAATTAAATAAATAAAAATAAAATAAAAATGAATGGTGGATAAAGGGATGTGGGACAAATGGGGTACACCTTTGGTGTACCCTAGCATTGCTCAATAAGTTATCATTGTGGAAGTATGTTGGTGTGGCAAGCAAGCCACCCCAAGCTTCTCCATATTTAGTACTTGAGTCCCCGCCTTGCCCTTAAAAAGTTGATATTTTAAGATTGAATAAATACTACATTGATAGGTCTTTGAGAGAAATTGGACGAAATTGGAAGAATTGGAAAAAACTAGAAAAAACTGGAAGGAATTGGAAAAAACTGGAAAAGCTGGAAAAACTGGAAGGAACTGAAAGAAATTCGATGAAACCAGAAAAGCTGGAAAAAATTTGAAAATCTAAAAAAACTACAAAAAATTTATTTAAGTTTATTTTTTATATTATTCTCATTCTAATTATTGTTAAAATTTATTATTATTATTATTATTATTATTATTATATTCATAATCACATTATCTTAATCAGTATCTTTAAGATAAAAAAGTATTGCCATTTTTCATAGACAAAAATCTACTTTCACAAAAAAAATTAATTAGAATATAAAATTAGCATAAATATTAAAATGTTAAGTTTTAAAAAGTTATTGTGGTTACGTTGCACCTCAATTTATTTATGCAGTATTTATTATTATAAAAATATATATTTGTAATTAAATTTTATATATTACAAGATTTTATTTTAAATATCAGACATGTCACATTGTATTTGCACTGTAACTCTTATTTTGGGAATAATAATATAGAACTCATATTTGATTATTTGGTACATTTTTATGTTTTACTCATAGTTTAGCATACTTTCTCTAATATATTTTGACTTTCAAAATTTTTTATAAAAATTTGAAAAATGTTTCTCATATCAATTTAGAAAAGTGTGGATCATAAAACTAGTGACATGGAAAAATATTTAAAATAAAATAGTTTATAAACTATAGTTATGAACATAATTGTTGTAATAATAATAATAATGAAGACAATACTAATAATAATAATTATTTTTATTATTATAATGATAGAAATAATAATCACATTAAAAATACATCTTTTTTAGAGTAATTGTTTGAGGATTAGAAAAAATTGAAGTAAAAAATGAGAATAGTTGGAAAAAACTGGAAGAAGTTAGAAAGAACTAGAAGAAATTGGAAGAACTGGAAGAGACTGGAAGTTAAGAGTTTAAGCTCTAAAAACTTGCTCTAAAAGATCAATTTTACGAATGGAATACTGCATGTGCCCAATTGTTTTGGTGTCACTATTGATGGCAAATGTTTTTTAGGGAAGGTGTCAATTGTTGTTGGTGCCACATTAGCCTTCTATGAAAAGGAATAATGTTACACCAATACTTATTGAAACTATGACGACACTAGCTATGTAGATTATTTACGATGCTCTGTTCGTAAAATTAATAGTTCATATCCTCGTAAATCCCCCTTCCCCCACAATTGCCAAATTGGCTGGCTAAAATTAGGATTTGCAATTTCATTCATCTTTTTTTATAAAGGTTTTCGTTCTAATTTGTTTTGTCTCCATGACTTTTTTTTTATCAATGTTCACAATATTTGACCGGATTGGAAAAATATATAGGGATACTCTAACAAATTTGTGATTTCACATCGTTCCTTCTAAAATTAATAATTCACACTTTTGCACCAACTGTTTTATTTTCATACAAATATTACATGAGTAGAAATTACGGAGTACTTGATTTTTAGATAAAAATAAATGTGCTCATTTCTGTTTTGAACTATTTTGAAAAGGTCATAAAATAAGTACTTGGTACATTCATAAAAATGATGCATAATCACTTTTACATAAAAAAAATGCTCTAATTTCATACAAATACTTTGTCCACCACATCATAACATTTTTTACTTATATTTAATTGATTGAAATAAAAAACAGAAGAAAAATGAATCGTTCAAAATAGACTTTTTTAGTGCAATAAACTGTTGACTTAATGTAAAGAGAAATGAACATTATATATATTTTATCTAAAAATAAATATAAATCATTTATTTTACATTGATTTTGAAATATAATTTTGAGATGTCATGCGGAGTAATTGTATACTCCAATGTGCAATTATTTACAACTACTAAGAACCAAAATGTTACATTTGATACCGTAAATATTCAAACGGGCAAATTATAATGGGACGAAGGGAGTACTATTATATTTGCACATGGATCCAAAGAAATGAAACTTTCATTTCCACTTTTTTTATACTGTGAGCTTCTTAAGCCAAAGAAACTATGAAACAAAGAGAGTATGTATAGAAAGAATGTTTACACACCTCCAAACAATACAATCTGATATAATTACAACCAAAAACCTTAACCACTGCATTTTCTTGCCACACTACAAACGAATGCCGCCTTAAATTGGCGACGGTTCGTGGTTATCTGATCTTTACAACCAAAGACGAAACCACCCCCCCAAAAAAATCAAAATAATGCATCTTCCTAAGCCTGCATATAGGTATATATATGAGATCACACTACAAGCCGGATGGCCTACTAGAGATGCCTCTCACGTTGAAAAGGCGTGAGGGGCGAAAAAAACGAATGAATTGGACCGGAAAGCAGACCCCACCACGGCAGTCCAATAAAATTGGGGAACAAGAAAAAAAATCGGTGCGTATGGAAGAGATAAAGTATGGGATTTTCAAATATGCACAAGTTTTTGCATGTTTTTTGGGGGCACTTGGCTTGATGTGGCCGTGGTGTCCTTTTTATCAACCCGTGCGTTGATGCAAGAATACGAACCCCGAGTTTTCACGGATTAATGGTGGAGGATCAATGTCGGCAATGTCAACTTGTTGTATTGATTTAGATATGTCATCCACCGTAAAAGGGATGCTGCATTGTTAAAAAAAACATCACTATACAGCTAAACTCTGGAATCTGGGTATAAGATGGGCGACTTTTCCAAGGAAAAAACTGTGGGACCCTTTGATTTCCTCCTGATTAACGGGACCCGCCGCTGAAATTCAAAACGCATTCTCGCAGCTTGCCACTATTGTTCGGGACCAAACAGCCTCTGTTACCCGAGTAATGGTAAGGTCCGGGTACATCTTGCCCTTCCCAGACCTTACTATTGAGTCAGATAGACTGTATTTGTTTGGTTTGGTATCACAGATTGTGGAAATCAAATGGTCCTACACAAAATATCCTCCTCTACATATGTAGGACAGGTGGAGGGAGGGACCTTTTCCCTGGAAAAACCTCCCAAGATTATGGGTGTAAAATGAGTTCCTAATGTTTTTCAAAAAAATGATTACCTTGTATCATCGTCAAGCAAAAAGGAACTGCTAACAGCATTGTTAGAATCCTCTGTCATCATGGCTCTCATATTTGATATGACCTGTTTTTTTTAAGAAATAGCAGCTTAAAAGGAACTGCAACCCCCATTAAAATTCATGAAACAATGAAAAACTTGGCAAAAAGAACAAGAACAAGGCTTACATCGGTGGAAACACTGTGGGTTCCATATTTGTCATCCCAATACATCGTACTGATCCGATATAGTTGCTGTATGCTAAGCACCTAAAATATAGTAGAGGCAGGAAACTTAGTGTGATAAGAAGGAAACAGGAGAAGATAAACAGTTGGAGAGAGAGAGAGAGAGAGATTCTTACAGGACAAAGTTCATTTGTGATCTCATGTAATGTCTTCTTGGGCTTTTGGTGTATTACCTGTTAGGAGATTGAGCATGTGATAATTTGAAAATCAACCATATTGAGTAGGCCATGCTCGAGTTTGATTAGATCACAATGAAAGCTGTTCAAATCCAAATCCTTACCAGGAATCCAACTGCTTGTCTGATATGCTTCAACTCATCCCAAGCTGAGCCTACATACTGAGGGCAAGCACGGAAAATTATAGCACAAAAGAATATGGAATATTATCAATAGTTGATGCTCCGTTTAATGACAAGAAAATAAGTTCTTGTGAGATTTGTAAAACTGTTTTCCTATCAAACAAATAGTATCATACCCGGAGTACTATATAATGTACACCGGATAATGTTCAACCCACAAAACAAGAAAATAAAATTGGTTTAGAAAAATGACTTCCCCTCCTCAAAAAGAAGAAGACATTTTCCGAAGAAGATGAAAGATTCTAGCAGGGAAATGTATTTTTGTGCCAAACACTAGAAAATCCAGAAAACACTTTCTAGGAACTAGTTTTCCTGAAATCAAACAGAGCCTTAGTGACACTGTTAAGAGCCAGTGGGTCCATAACAGATGCTTACTTCCTCAGTTGCGTAGGAGCACCATTGTTCCAACTCCCCCAATCCAGATTTAACGTACTCTCCATTGCTGAATGAACAGCATTCACGTCGCAAAAGCAGACTGAAAGTTGAGGCTTAAGTTTAAAAGGATGCAAACGAAGAAGTGCCAATAGGATTGCAATTATTATTTTTTGAAAAGGCAGGAAATAAAGGTACACGACATGGACAAGGATTAACCTGTTGAAAAGTTGGACGTTGATAAATGAAAACATTTGAGTAAAGACCTTCCGAACTAAGAAAGGAGGAACCTAAAATGGTAAAACAATCAGAACAAAACAACAATGAAATGGCTAGGAATTTTAGGATTGTCTGCTGCTCAGTACAAGCATTGCAAACTCACATAGTTTGCTTTCATCGTCTTCAAGTAGTTATCGAGACGTTTTACAATGCTTTGCCAATGGGCAATCAGAGCTTGTTGAGCAGCTGCATTATCTCGGGACCGTCCTTTCACTAAACTTACACGGGATGTTCTTGGTGCCTACAAAAAAGCAGCACACATAAACATGCAAATAAAGAAAGAAAGAAATAACCTGCTAGTAATCTCAAGTTAGGAGAAACCCCACATTCCAACAACCTCGAGAGAATCATACAAAGATATAGTTGAATGTGGCAAAATGGAATAGAATGATCTGAACCGGGAAAGCGCGTTAATTTTCTTTTCCTATGTAAATGACGTCTACTGGGTGAGATAATTATTTGCAATATTTTAGATGATTGTGGACGCACTGGACACAAAAACGGACCTCCAGCCATTAATGCATAGAGGGTACGAGGTCCGACCTGAACAGCCCAAAAGCAATTTTGGGCGAAACAGAAAAGTCGCAAGGATGTAGGGGGAGAACTGTCCCAGTCTGATTTAGAACTGCCCGGGATGAATCTTCGCCGACCACAAAACCGGCACCGGCTATAGCCTTACAGAAAGTTAATGCAATTTCCTTGCGTTTTCCGATTTTAATAAATTTTAACAATTTTCATTAAAACTTTTCAAACCAAATCATATCCAAAACATCTCAAATATTATCTTGAGATGTATTGGGTGATTTTCAGGATAAAATGGTGTTTTCAAATATTTTTAAAATAAAATGTTGTTTCAAATATTTGATTTGATCCTTCTTATTTTTCAGATTTGATTACTCCCTCCACCCTGTTAACATCTCCACTCTTTCCTTTTCCATCTGTCCCTAAAAAAACTTCACTTTTCTTTTATATTTTAAGGATTTCCATGCAAATTTTGACAACACATCAAAGATCTCAAACATAGGATATAATCAGCTGTGGGAAACTCTACAAGTTCAAAGCATTGGCATTTGAAAATTGTTTTGTATGCTAACCTGTATGAAATATCCAAATTAATAGCCTACTTAACTTGACATGCAGAAAGTGTCTCACTATTTGCAAAACAAACAAGCATGTACCTGGATACATTGCCCAAGCAAAGGAGATATCTCTTTCTTCAGATTATCTCTTATCATTCCATATATTTTTTCAAGGAAGGCAGTGAGCTGCTGCTTGAATAGCAAAGCGGGATATTTAGCCTCAACTTGACGTAAATCATCCAATATTCCCAATACACGGCCATTGAGAAAGGAAATCCCAGCACTCTGTGGTGAAGCTCGTAATCCCTACATCAAAATTTAAAAAACCAAAGACAAGATGGATATAAGAAATAGAATGATTCAAGTAATTGGATAAATATAAGCAAGAAATTAGTAAGACGTGTAATACTTGAGACATCCTTCCAAAAAGAGATGCGGACGATGACCTCCGTCGTTGGGGAGTCAAACTAGTTGCGCCACTGGCTTTAAGTGTTTGTTGAAGCAACATCAGCAGTGTGGCAATATTGCATAGCCAATAGGCCAACACATCATTATTTTCCGCAACCTTCAGCAAAGGTGAAGTTAGTGACATGTCAAAATGTCATCCATAAAATATACTACGTACTACGTATATTAAATCATGATTGATCAAAACACAAGGCTATACCTCTATGGCTGAGGCTACAGTTTGTATTATACGGTCAAAAACACTTGTTCTTTCAACTTCAAATGATCTCCATTGGAGTAGGCATTTATACACAACACATGCTGCTACTGGTTTGCCTCCAGAAAACCCCAAATCTTGTGAGATGCACTTGATCAGCAAGTCTTGATTCTCCTGTCAAGAAGAAGTTCTATGTAATGAAATTACTAAAGTTCACTTTAAAATATTAAATTAAGCACAAGTTGCAGGCATGCCACTAACTTGCTGCTTTTCATTAAGAGACTTCTGTGGCTTTTCTTCAGACTCAAGCTCCTTTGGACTTGCTACTGCTATACGCATATCCTGATTGAATGCAATGAAATAGGACATTTATTTCTTTCATCACCAGACTTCACAACGAGAGAGAGAGAGAGAGAGAGAGAGAGAGAGATGATATATTCTCACATGACTAACCTTTGGTTCTGCATTTAGAATATTTCCATTGTCTGGAGTTCTCTGAAATTTCACCAAGCAAAAGTACTCTTATTTTAATCGCCATTGAGTGAAATGTAATTGAAAAGCTCAACAAACAATACTAAAACAACCAGTTGGGCCTCTTTACCGGAATAATAGTGGTTTTCTGTCGTGCAGACAAAGTTTTCCCTGTTGGCGACATGGTTAAGGCTTGTTGACGAAGTACTTGATTCTCTGACTCACTATTTGAAAGCTTCTCTTCAAGTCTGAAATTACAAAAAGTTAGCACTGTAGCAATAAGAATAAATGCATGGACCAGAAAATCAGACCAGAAAGCCCACTAAATAACATGTGGAATAGATAAAGACTAGTCATGCTTTTATTTCTATTGGAAGAAAAAAAATCATAAGCATATAAGCCCATGACCCATGGGAAATTCCTTAAAACTGTCACAATTAGAATGTTTGCACATAATCAAATCATATCACAAACCTCTGCACATAATCTTGAAGTTGATCAATTTTGCGTGCTGCATCATCAAGTTTGCTCCCCAACTCCACATTTTTTGCCTCTGCATCTTTACAAGCCGTTCTTGCCTCTTTTGTTGCTTGTTTTTCTGAAAGCAGTGAAGCCTGTGAAGTATGTACAGAACAAAAATTACTTGGACTATCATTTTAAGGCAAAAGTTACTGTCACAGAAAGTTTCAATGAAGCAGTTCATTCCAAATACTAAACTTCATTTGCATAGGGGGGAGATTCGTGAGAGACAGAATCAGAGGGAGGAAAGTAATGGTGATAAACAAGAAATATATGAGTCATTCTAACAATGTAAAGTCTTGCACGTAGAATAAAAGTTAGCTTAGCTAAAATGAAATATTTGACGCTTTGTGAACGATTCAGTTCCTTGTCTACACTCTACACAAAGAACCAGTGAATATTATTCTCTTACCCCAATCAGTTGTAATGACTCTACTCACCATTCAGCTCCTCCGAGAGTCCCATTGACCAAATATAAAATATTACCACGCATGATGCAAAATTCTGTTATAAACAATTACTATCACCATTATTATTTATTCCTACCTTCAAATTATCTACTTCAGCTATCAAAGCATTCAGCTTTTCTGTGTCTTGAACTATGACTGGAGTTTCCTTAATCACAGGAGGAGCTTCTTCTATTGCTCTTCGTGCCGCCTCTTGTTCTTGGATTACTCTTGCATTTGCTTCTTCTACTTGCTTTTGCATTGAATTCAATGCCTCCTGTAATTTTGCAGTTTCTTGCGCTTTTGTCTCCTCTAATTCTGTCTGCATTTATTGATAAATTGAATACAATGACTCAAGCGCCACAACACATCCATAAAATGAAGCTATTGAACTATTTCTCAAAAAGTTACCCTCAATCTCTTCTCAAACTGCAACCGCCATGTGAGTTCCTCCACTTTCTTTTCGAGCTTGTCTTTTGCTTCTTTGAGAGCACCTGTTTCCCTTGCAGCCTAACATAGTTACTCAGAAGTTAACCACAAGAGTCCGCTTTGTTGATCTCCAACACACACACAAACACACATACAAACACACTATAATGCATGGCACACACACACACACACACAACTAGCAGGGTAGAGGAAAACATTTTAAGAGTAGAGAACAGACCATCTTAAGTGTACGAAGCTCTCTCCTAGCAACTTTTTGCCTCCAACTACATTGAGTAATAATGGCAGCCCTCTGAAGACTTCTGTAATATGCATAACCTCTATGGCGACGGAAAGAAGCCTGCATAAAATGATAAGGTAATTTCCTGAAATTAGCAGAAAACAGCATCTCTACTTTCTAGTATGGGCAAGGTCTGCGTACTACACACCCTCCCCAGACCCTACACTTGTGGGATCCAACTGGGTTGTTGTAGCAGAAAAGATGAGTAAGAAGATAGTATCTCTTTTTATATTCAATACTGAATTCCCTTTTACAAGCATGTGACATAGACATACCTGGATTTTAATGGAAGCTTCTGTTTGCTTTCGGAACCGAAATTCATCTCGAGCAACCATTGCTCGCATGCCAGTTTGCAGTGTAATTGCAGAATATTGCAATGTTGAGTATGATTTCCATGCAACATAGCACCTGAAGCTCTTTTGAATCTTTAGAGCAGCTGCTTCACATCTCAGTTGCTCATACAATTTGCAAGCCAGCATTCCTGATACAAGAAATGTACAAGAGGAGTCATGATCTATATCAGGAATTTTCAATAGCTACAAGAAAAAGTTAACAAAACCTGAATAAGATACACTACAAAAGCTAAATGTTTACCTCGCCAACACGATTGCATTTGAACTGCAGCATGACGCAATGCAAAGAATTCCTTCCTTGTAATATAGGTTCTAATTTGCCTTTGGATTATCCTGGCTGCATTTCCAAGAACCTCTGCTCTTCTAGCATCAAGCTCAGCCATCTGGCCAGCCCGCAGAAATATCTTGTTCTTACCTATCTGTAAATAAAAGAGTTGCCCTGATGTAAAGCATCTGCTTATGAATAGCATGGCGTACAAAGCTTTGTAGAAGTGATCATAAAGGAAGTATGGTCTGAAGAAACCTCAAAGTGTTCATTAAAAATTGTGTGGTGAAAATTACTTAACCACAGATGCTCATCATAAAAAGATAAGGAGTATAAATATTCACTTCGACCCAAGCTAACACAATGAAGAGATTGTTTCATGAAAACATTAGAAGTTACCTGAAAACCTTTTAATCCCATTTTGCCCAGAATCATCTCACAGGCAACCTTGTCGTCATGACTGCAAGTAACTTAAGTTAATGTGACAACACAAGTATATCAAGAATGTAGAATGAGTCTTTGGAGCATAAGGAAGCTGTTACTCACTTTCCAGCTAAGACCTCTGGAGCAAGGACACCAAATCGAAGAAGAAATTCATAAAAAGTGCGTCTGGTGGGGTAACCAGCACAACTGATTCTGATAGCTTCCAGAACTCCCTGCAGAAAAGAACAAGATGTTTGAGATTTAGCAAGCAAATCATCAAAGTCTAAAGTTTACATGTGTAATGTTTATAAACACTAGGACAAAGATGACTTCCTGGCTATACTTACACCACATCGCAATTGATGGATTACATTCAGGTTCTCAAAAATAGATGGCTTGAGAGCATTATTTGGTTTCACACATCTGATGTAGTGAGGTTCGGTAGAATTCAAGGTTTCCATTAAAGATTGCAGTTGCAGCTGCAAGAAACCAATAAAGCTTCTAATTATCCCATGTTCGTGACTATTACACACACACAACTTGAACCTAATGCATGCATAGATGTAATATGTGCCACTTTACATGCACCAATGTTTCACCAAAAGTAAGTTGAGAGAAAAGACTTACTGAAAACTGTACATTCATTGCAAAAGGAGAAAAGGGCATTGAGAATGTATTCTAAAATGAAGGGTAATAAGCAAGGTGCTGGATTGACTGTCCACCAGATAGGCTTTGTAGAAAGAACCCACAATACAACACTCAACCAAGACAGAAGCATAATAACAGGATAGAACAGATTTGAAATCAAATACTCTCAAGATACTAAAAAGATGTTTCTTCCTTAAATAAAAACCATAGGCATAACTCAGGTTAAAAAAACTGAAATGTGTGTGACTGTGACATTGACACAATGGATTGATAAAGTGAAAAACATGAAGCAAGATGCCAAGTAAACTGTGAGCCAAAAGAGGGATTGGTAGAAAGAGCCTTTGGTAAATTACTCAACCAAGAGATATACCAAGTAACAGGACAGAAAAGATAAACTACTACCAAAGATCTGAAACATTTATTCATGAAAACATTTGCATAATTTAGACTTAATTTGAACATTGTGCTGGTTTGATGTAATGAATTGTCCTTGAGAAGTCTTAACTTATTTAGTTGAATGAATGTCCTTTTGGATATGCAAGTCAACAGGTAATTGAAGAGACAATAGTTAAGGAAATGGATGTCTAATTTTAGAAAACAAAAATACTTGGGGTCCCCCTAGCACCACCCTTTAAAAAATAAGTTCAACAACAACAACAACAACCCAGTTAAATCCCACAAGAGTAGGGTCTGGGGAGGGTGTGTGTACGCAGACCTTGCCCCTACTCGAAAGTAGAGAGGCTGTTTCCAAAGAGACCCCCGGCTCAACGTCGAAAGTTGCATTGCTTGACTAACTGCTACTTCATTAATTAGAGAAGCGCAGATAGTTTAGAGATCCATTTTGATTTATTCCATCACATTATCCATTTTGATTTAAAAAATAAGTTCAAATGATCACATTATCCATGCACATTATTGAATATATACCTTAAAGCGTGACCCTATAGAAGAAAACTTTGAGGACTTTGATGAATCTTCAGGAAGTGGAGGAAATAAACTGGCTACAAAGGAGCACTTTGAGGCCGTTAATAGGTCCTGATGTTCTGCAATCACATAATCCTTGTTCTTATCCAGAAAGAGGTCTGCTTGATAAGTCACCTGTAAAATGTAGAGGAATGGTGCAGTGTGCCATTAAAGAAATGAATTTCAAAGGTGTTGTTTGGTATTTTTGCATGTTCTATGTTTACCATTTTCAGAATATTGGCTTTCGTTTACTTTTCAATCTTCTAAAAAAAACATGTGATATGCTTGTTTACTTTGAAAATTAGAATTTGAATTAATATGTGTGTGTGTGTGTTTGCGCGCGCGTGCGCGCGCGTGTAATTTGGAGTATAATATTATAACATACAATTATTGTTGTTGTTGTTATTGATTATACTATACAATACTTCCTCCATTCCCTATTAATAGTTCATTTCGCTTCTCGTTTCAAACTTTTGACCAGTAGTATTTCTTAAGGCATTTTAACAAGAATTACTTAAAAATTTATAAAATAGAAGTATTTTTCAATACAAATATTATGGAATTCCTCAAAAAATACAAGTATTATGGTGTATTTATATTTTAATTTATTGAAGGTCTTTGTATATAGTTGGTCAAGTTTCGGCAAGCAAAAAACAAAAAAAAATTAAAAAAGAATGAAGGGAGTGTTATTTATGAAATTAATAACAATTAATTCAAATTATTTAATAATTTGAGTATAATTCTTTTATTTAGGTTCCATTTATTATTTTAATATGAAAAGTGTTAGCTTCTCGATATTTTAATATTTTTTGATTTTTTTAGTTGTAATTAAATATCTATTTTAATATTTAAATTATTAGTACGTATGAATTAGTTTTACATTTTTAATATGAAATTTATGATATTGATAATTAAGTATGAAACAATGAGAACAAGAAATTTGTGTTTCTATTGTTTTCAGAAATTGAAAACAAAATCCAATAATGATAAACACATTTTCATGTTTCAGCTTTCATAAAAGTGAGAATGAAAGCAGAAAAACAAAAACAAAAACAGTACCAAACAACATCTAACTACTCAATAGGGTCTGAATTTAATACCTCCCCTGCATAGTGTGAAATTGTAAAGCTGGTCCGAGAAAGCTTGGGTTTAATGAACCGTTTGTTTCTAGGAAAAGTTTGGTACAGTTTTTGAGAAAATGTTTCATGAGTTGATTTAGGAAACATACTGCACCGGGAAAAAAATACAGTAGCGTACATTAGATTATATGCTCAAGCCAAATAGAAATTGTAACAGATATGACTACAACTATGTTAGTCAGCTAGTGGATCAACATACCAAGCTTCATCCAATAAAGCAATGATTCCTCCGGGTTTCTGCAAAATTTCAACATATTCAGTTGTAACATTTCTAAGCAATAACACTATGTTTGGTTTGTGGAATTCGAAAGGAAAATAAAAGGAAGATTTGTCCTTATTTTCCTCATCAAAACAGAAGGAAAATCATTTTCCTTCTAAGTGCATTTTCTCCCAAACTTTTCCTTTTCCTTCCACTATTCTTTTCCTCTCTAACCAAACAAGAAGAGCTGTTTTCTCTACCATTCTCTTTTCTTTTCCCTTTCAAATTCCTTAAACAAAACATTGTGTAACTGATGATATTGGAGATTGTAACTGAATTCTATATCAAGATGTCGGAGATTTTTTTCCCAAGAAACTGATAAAAAGTATTTTGATTCAAAGAAGATTATGCTTGCTTCCAAACCTTTTCAATGAGATCCAGCACATCTTGGTTATCAACAAACTCTATGTAGCTCCAGTTTATCTCTTCTTTCTCATACTCTTCTTGTTCCATCTTAAATACATGCTGCAACCATCAAAGTATATGTTTTTTTAGCAAAAGACAATTACTAGATGCCTAGATGGAGATGCATAAGCCACAAAGCAACATTGAGATCTTTGCTCAATGGAGAGAACTAACCTGATTGAAATGTTGCTGTAGCTTTTCATTGGTAAAATTGATACAGAACTGCTCAAAACTGTTTTTAATTAAAATAAATCTTATCATTGGTAATTTAAGGTAAAACAGTGATCGCACTGAAAACTCAAAGACTCAAAAATCTAACCTATTGGTTTTAAAACTTTCAAATCCATAGATATCAAGAACTCCAATAATGGACTTTGAGTTTGGATCCTGCCCAATTGAAATGTTTATCTTCTCCACAATCCTGGAAAATAGAGCAAAGCTTTAAGAAACGGCAAAGAATTGCACGTGTATGTAAATATAGATTAGAACAATTTAAATGCACAATAAGAAAGAAAGACGGTTGATGTCCATACCAATCAAAGAGACGAGAATATATCGTTTTAGCTAAAGCATCCCTACTGCCCATTGCAGCCTCTGGGTCAAGAGTCCTTGTAATAATTTCCTCAGGTGTGACCATCACACGTTTAATTAGTGCATCCTCAAGGCTCTTGGAATCACACCTATTCATTTATACACTTTCTCTAAGATCTGCTGAAACCAAGGATTTCAATTACACTTTGGTTTCAAAAAAGAAAAGCTACCTACTTGAGTAAATCAGCCATTGTATTCAGATGAAATCTAGATTTTTCATCCTTAATCACAGACGAGTCGATCTCGTGCCCTTTTGCAAATTCAATATTACCAAGATGTAGAATTGCAGCAACAACCCTGAAAATAGCCTCCTGAAAAATTCAATATAACATCAGAAACTACAGGTGAGCAAAAACTTTCCTACTTATAAAGGGATGCCTAACTTGTTCTTCCTCGCTAATTCCAACTATATCCATAGCCCTTCTTGTTGCGAGGTATTCTTCACCATCATTCACTCCGTCAAGCTCATAACAGCTAGATTGATTGAGGTAATTGAATGTTTTAGGACTTCCTAGCTTATACTTCTCTCTTTCCTGTAAAATAGAGCAGAAATTATGTGAAATATCCACCTATATCCAAGCAAGAAAGTTATGCGAGTTTTTTTAAACAAACAGATAGAAATATCAACAACAAAGATTAGAACATCTCATTTATACCTCAGGTGGTGCGGCACAAAGAAGATAAAAGCAGTGGTAGTTTCTTTCAGGATACGCAATCTGGCACACACGGGATCTCTCAAGAAGATAAGTTCGTACCGCTGCACCAGATATCCTCCCACTCTTGTCAAATTGTATTTCAACAAATTTACCGAAACGACTGCATGAACCAATAGCAGCATTAGGTGTGTGCAAATTAGCCCATGAAACTCAACAAATCAAATATTTGAGGTAAAGAACCACATTACCTTGAGTTGTTGTTTCTCACAGTTTTGGCATTTCCAAATGCTTCAAGAACAGGATTTGACTGAAAATCAATGTAAGAACCTCATTAATGCATCAATCTTTATTAAATCATAACATTTCAAAAAGGAGAGCACCTTCTAAAGAAATAGCCACAGATATCATGTTTTTAAATAAAAGCAACAAATATAAACTCTAATCTTACTTCTAAAACTTGTTGTTCTACAGTCCGTCCTTCAACTCCAGACCTGCCACCTAGATATGCAAGGTATCTCATAAGCATCTTAGTGGTTTCAGTCTTTCCTGCACCACTTTCTCCACTGACCAAAATTGAGTTGCTCTTCCCCTCATTGACCATTGCCCTGAGAGAGTGAAGGGATATGGGAAGTGAAAAACCAATACTAATTGCATCATCCGCGAAGATAGTAAAGTAGAGCAAAAGTTCCAGTTTTACCTGTACGCAACATCAGCAACAGCAAATACATGAGGACTTAACTCCCCAAATGCAGCTCCTTTATATTGCTCCATCATGTGAGTATCATACAGATGAGGTAATCTTTGGAACGGGTTCACAGCGATTAAAATGTTTCCAGTGTATGTCTGCAGAATGGTGAAAATACTAGACCTTTTTCCATCAATGAAAACTTTAAACATGAAATGTCAAATTAGAGACCTTACATATATCTCATTTAGTTCATATCTAGTAGACATATTTTGAAGAACTCCAGGTTCATGAAGATAGGAAAGTTTAGTCATATCATCTACACCACCAGGTGGAGCTTCATCATCCTTAGGGAACACCTTGGAGATATTTGCAACAACCTGAAAAAAAAATTGTATGTCTAAGATCTCTACAACCACCTAAAATACAAAATCACAAAAAAAAAATGAAAGCATACACACAACAGAATAAAGCAAAGTTTGTTAGAGGAATATGACAATGTCACAGTCAAAGACATTCATTTAAACACTTTATTTCTCTGCACAAAATCCTCAGGATTTTCAGTTCAATCTAATGGTAGACTTAGCTTCTTTCGAACATGATTTCAGTGTTCATCCCTACACGGATGCAGTGATGCACCCAAAGAAGGTAAACAGAATCATAATGTGAACAAAATCAGCACATGAATAGTTCAAAACTTCAAATCAATGTAAAATTGATTGTTGATAGACTAGTTGTATAAAAGGGACTCGCGTCACATAAAACTGACCTTTTTACCATTTGTTGTATTAACATGAGCATCTTGACCATCAATTTTGATCACCTCCCCATCTATCCATGCCAGCTGAGGATCCTCCACCCACACATGAGAACCGACACTAATATTGATAGGTGGCGCCTGCAAGTTGAAAAAGGAAAATCCATGAAAGAACGTGTAAAGGTATTACAGAGTACTATATTAGTGATAAATGAGATAGCAAAATGAATGAAGTTAAACAGAAAGCATAAAATGTTCATGGAGTATGCACATCTCTGTAATAAAGTCCTGAAGGTGAATATTTAACTCTATAGAGACAGAAAAGGTCTACTTGGATTGTGTACATGCAAATTTACAATCCTAAGTTATAATTATAACTCTAACAATTTCTTGATGGCCTAGTCTATAACATCAAAACGTCTATAGAAAGAGATCTTAACTGATATATTCAGGCCTTCAACTTGAAGGGTATTGAAAATGCCAATAGTTGGACAAGTATCTCTAGAGTTTAGGTTTGTTGATATATAATATATGTGCTAACAAAGCAGTGAGTTTCACATATATGGAAATAGAACATTCTTGCTCTAACCAATAATTATATTTGGCACGGGGGGAGGGGAGGGGGAATGACACATTAAATTCTTCATATAGAGACGGGGCTAGGAGGACTGACCCCCCCCCCCCCCC
>OOIL02002239.1:2839331-2862533 GCA_900332095.2 Cuscuta campestris
TATATATATATATATATATATATATATATATCAGTGTGTCTGTGTATAGGTTCACGTGAAAATGATCTTATTGAGAGAAATGCAAAAAATGCATTCTTGGTCTATCGTAATGCACATTCACACTTGCAATAGTGCATTTTTGAAGTGTCAGCAAAGTTTGATTTATGTATGAAATGTCAGCGCGATTTTCCATTTTTTTAGATTTTCTAGTTTTTAATAGGCCTTAGATCCTAAATCCAATTGGATCAAATGCATTCTCATTTCTTCCATTGTGCATCATTCAACACACTTGGACCTATATATATATATATATATATATATATATATATATATATATATATATATATATACATATATATATACACACACACACACATGTGTGTGTGTGTGTGTGTTGTTTGTGTGTGAGAGAGAGAAATATACTCCCCATGTATCATAAAAAACTTCTAACTTTCCTTTAAAAGTAAAGAATTTGAGGCTAAGAAAATTTCTTTCTCCTCTTAACCAATTTCAAACACACCTTTTTCACTTTTCAACACTTTTTGAACTTCGTGAAAGTCAAAGTCAACACTTTTTCAACAATTTTTCTTAAGATACAAACTCAAATAATATTATTGTGATGTTGTTATAGTTATGATGAAAATTAGTTTCATAACTCTAAACTCTATAATATTCGACTATGTAATTTTTGTCTTTTGTGTTTGAACCGAGGTTTTTCCATAACAGTCTCTCTACCTTTTATAGGTAGGGGTAAGGTCTACGTACACTTACCCTAAAACCCTATTCGTGGGATCTTATAGGTTGGTTGTTGTAGTAGTAATGTAATTTTTTTACTATGCATGTTATACAATATTTTGACCAAACTTTGGCTTAGTTTCTCGCAAGGGCTCCACATTTTGGTAAGGGGGAGTACATAATAAGAAGAGTAACCATAAATGGTCCCTAATTACAGGTATTTTCCCATATTTAGTCCCTAATTCTAAGATTTTACATGAATAGTCTTCCATTTTTGAAAATTATTCCGTAATCAATTCTTCAGGGACTATATGTGGAAAATATATTTTGTCATATTTGGCCAGAGAGACTATTTATGAAATAGTTTCAAAATTTGAGGACTATTTATGTAATATCTTAGAATTAGAGACTAAATATGAAAATCACGTTTAATTAGGGACCATTTATGAAATTACTCTAATAAGAACTATCAACAACTCTTAATTTTGTGGGGACACATAAGCTAGATCTCCTTCATCTCCCGCTAAGCTTTGGCCTTTGGGCCACATTTCCAAAACAAAAGTAGCAACTCTGTATGCATCTAATATTCTAATGTGCGATTAGCATCCCATTAGAACAAGTTGAAATTTTGTTCATGGCTTTAAGCTGAGTGAATATTATAGGGATTAGCATCCAATTAAAGCAAGTTGAAGTTTTGTTCATGCATTACCAATATCTTGAACTTCAGCAAGTGCATAGTCTTGTAAGGTTTAATAATTTTGTATATATGACCACCACCACACCTTGGTGTTAAGTATATTAGTGAGAATTTCCCCATTTGAGGAATCTTAGCAAGGGTGTAATATAGATTATGGGAGTACCAAACAATTTTTAAAATTAATAATGAACGTTGATTTACATGTGCTAATTATTGGTATTTTGTAGAAAACAGTCAAAACACTTGCCAAAACATTAGTCTAATAATGAAGGAACATGGCATTACTTATTACTTAAAAGAGGTGTGCTACATTATCCTTTAACTTATGTATTTGAGCATTGATTTGACTTTATAAATTTGTGAATGGTCGGTCAATTACATTCGTGAAATGAATAAGAGGGGACCGACATATAGAGTGTGTTTGATGGATTGAAAATTTGGTTAAAATATTTAAATGATTCTGAGAAGATAGATGATGAAATCATTGAGTGGATTGAGCCATCTAAAAATGAATTAAAATTTATTTAATAAATGAATTAAATGAAATGATAACTTAAATTTGAGTGTAGAATGGTTTTTTTCCTTCATTTCAAACAATTTAACAATAAATAAATAAATACTCCCTCCGTCCCCCTAAGATGTTCTCATTTTGACTTTTGGTGGTTTTTAAGGAGAGTTGAAAAAAGGTGAAAGTTTACCATAATACCCTTAATGAAAATAGGTAGAGTGTTTTAAATGAGGTGGGTGAGGTGTAATAAATAAAGTAAGTGGGGGTAGTTGTGGTATTTTAATTGTGAAAACATGAAATGAGAAGATCTATTGTGGACAAAGAAAAAGGGCTATTGGGAAGATCTATGAGGGATGGAGGGAGTAAATAACTTCGGCACTATGTTTTAATTATCAGCCATTACAGCTAATGCTCGCAAATAAGTTAACATTTGCAAAGAGAAAGCAAAAAAAATGGACAAACCTAACACGCACAATATATTTAACACTATATCTAACAGTACTCTTTGTATTGGCTAGGTATTTGTCCCTGAATATCTTTCTCTAAAAAAACATGGTACTGAATGAGTGAATTTGATACCATATGCTCTAAACTCTAATACCCTGTAGTATGTTAGTGAAGTGCCTCCTAGATGGGCTATGAAGTGTGCATATTCCCATATACTCACTAATATTAGAATCCCCATTAGCATCTTCCACTTCACCCATGGCAATATTGATTTGCTCATACGAGGCAATATTGAAGAAATGAGGATAATCTGGATTGATCAACAATCTGTTCATGCAGGAAGCCAGGAACCCAAATTATTATGGTTTAGCTTCCCACTAACACTGGCTAACTCGAGCCGAGTGTTCATTGCAATTGACAGACAAGACTCCAAGATTCTGCTTTCTTCCTTTCTTTCTTTTTTGATGACATAATAGTCCTCTGAATAGTACAGTTTTTGGTTCCATTTCCCTAAGACACCATTGGTTCTAAACTGTAATAAGGCCTTTTCTTTGCTTTAATTTTAACTAGTGTGGGAAGAATAAAACTCGGAGTTCAGCGTCTAAAAACTAGAATTTCGAGTCGGGAATTCGGGATAGTCATACTACTTCAATTTTAGCTGAAGTCTGGAGCCCATAACATGAAATCTGGATTAGTGGAATTAAAAGTTCAAAAGAATGAGGCATATGTCTTGATCAAGTCTTAATACATTATCACTAATCAATACAAGTCTCTATGTATTACTCCAAAAGTTTTTGCATATTCAACAAGCCATATATATGTATATTCACCCCAGTTAAATCCCCATCCACAGAACAAGACAATAAAAAAATGAATCAGTGGCATTGACTGCGGTTTGAAAATAATTGACTTGAAGAGGAAATCAACAAGACAAACGAAAAACGACAAATGAAGCAGTCGTTTCAGCTCTGACTTACCATCGGACAAGCTCCGAGTCTATCGATCTCCTCCCCCGCAACTCATCAACAGGAAAAAAAACCGCCGGTCTCCGACTCGCCCGCTCAGATCGGAGCTGGGACCAACTCGGAGCTCCGGCAATTCCCGCCGCGCGCCGGCGACGATTTCAAGGGAGACGGAGAAGGAAACAACCGGCTTTCCCGCCTTCCGGTGAAAAGCTTAAACTTTTCCGATTACTCGCCGGAGATGAAATGCAGAAATGTATAGAATGAGGGAGAATTTGAGATGAGCAGAAATGGAAAGGTAAAGTGAAAATGAATGGAGAGTTTCTCTGTCTAAAAAGCTTTGCTTAAGCTGATGATGATGATGCTTTCTCTCTCTAATAACTTGTCTGTAAAATTCTTTTTTTTGGTATTTAAGTTTTATTTATTTCTTTATTTATTTATTTGGTGATGATGATTGGTTAGCTGGTGGAGATGGTGGGGCCCCGCGCATGTTGTGCGCATTGTCTAATTTAGATTTTGATTTGCTGATATAGGCAATAAATATTTTTTTAAAGGGAAAAACATTCATATACTTCCGGACTTATAATTGCTCTCTTTATTTTTGTCATGTTTTGTTTTTTTGACATCTTAACTCTTAAGCTTTGGTTTGATATATTGAAAATAAATAAAATGGGGTTTGGAATATTCATTGTTTATGTTCTTCATGAATTGCATTTTTAGGCAAAATAAAGTATACTTTTCATTTTTTAAATTTATTTTATTTAGAAGATTGGTATAAAAATATAAAATAAAACTTGCATACTTAAAAAGCACATCTAAAACTCTACAAAAAAAATTGAAAAATTATTTTAAATCAACAAATAATTAATGAAAATATATTAAAAAATAAATATTCTTTTGGATACTAAAGAACGTAAATCATTGTGGGACAGGGGGAGTATGGTTGTATAATGACGAACATATAAATTGAATCATATAGAACTTAATTGTTTGGTGAAAAAAATCTGAACAATATTGTGTCTCAGATTGTCTTGTCTCTATGAAATAAGCTTTGGACTAGAATAATTAAGAGTTTAGACCATTCTAAATCTCAACACCCCTAGTGATTGGTCGACAACACTAGTGATTGTGAGTTGGCGATGATGGCGGTCGTTGACGGGTGGTGTGGTGATTGTTAGTCGTCGTCGACGATAGCAATGGTGGTTGGCGGTCGACCTTGATGGTTGTAACGATACAAAAACCGGTTTAAAAGTATTTACTACTCAAGTCGCTAATTTTAACCATGTGGGCCCCGGTGGCTTGAAAAATAAAAATATTAGGAAAATATTTCGAATGCACCGCTAGATTGTATTTATTTCCCCAAGCTAAAAAAAGCGATCAGTTTTGAAATCGGACTCCGTTCGAAAAATAATTAACTCGATATTCAAACATATAAACTATTTCTTCCGGAAGTGAGATTTTATCCCAAAATCAACCAATATCCCCTCCTCCAGCAAGATATTCTCATACACCTTCCATGAGACATCCCCCATCTCCATATTCATAACCATCCCAACATCACATCAACTCCACCTTTTTTTATTTTGTTGATTATGTTGGGTGGTTGTGATGGAGATGTATATACCTTCATCCTCATGCATGTTCTTCAATAAAAGGGCTAAATATTTTTCATTTTTCACCCCTTCAATGTTAGAGAAATCCCTAGAGCTTGGTTATCTTCTCTCCCAAAATTTCTCAACCTCCAATAATGGAGTTTTGTAAGAAAACTCAAGGTAAGAGTCTAGACTTCGCAAGAAACCCTAGGGGAGTTCGTTGTGAAAGACAATTTAAAAGTACCTCTTGCCCTACTTCACTACCTTGGAAGGGACATTCTCAGAAAGAGACTGTTTGGAATTGGGATAAAGACATGTATTCAAAGTCGAGGGATGTGGCACATTCATGGAGTTCTTGACATCGGAGGACGTAAGCAAAGATTCAATAGTGCACATTGGTAATTAGATGCCTGGGGAGGATCCTCCAGTGATAAGAGGTCAACATAGACGGGATAAAATGGCACCCAAAATCCGGCCATAAAAGATTCGTTATACATAATGAGGTATGTGTGTGCATTTGGATTGATTGTGAGAAAAACATATTCTAAATAATGAACCTCAACATCATTGCCCTGAAATCTTTGCATTTTGACGAGTTCATGCCTCTTTATATGGGTGGTTTTCAGATTCCACATATGGATACAATGTTTTTATCATGACTATAGCTGTGTTGTTTCAATTGAAGATGAAGAATGAAACTAAGATGAAATTTGAGGTGGTGTGATAGGACTTCATATATTGAGGGGTTTGGGATTCTAAGATGCAATGATGAAAAAATAATGTGGTGTGTTTGATGCTTCATGCCAACATGTTTCAAAAGATTGATGGGTAGTGATGGTTTGAAGTAGAACAACCCCTTGACATGTGAGCTTATATCATCGCTCAAATTGGAACCAAGCACTATTCCCATATAAGCTTATAATGTTTCGAAATTCATACCACACCCATGTAAGCTTATAATGAAGATCAATCTAGCAACTGTTGGTATTAGTGTAATACAAGCCACTTGGCCCAATATCATCGCTCAAATTGGAACCAAGCACTTTTTGGGCCGAGTAAGTGCGTAGGGCTCCGGTTCGTAAGAAGGATCTAGCTCCAAGGAGGAAGTGTGATAAAAGGAAATAATTAGAGTGGAGCGCAATAATACTATTGTAGATTTAATATTATAGGATCTAAATTCCTAATATTGCTGACCCCATATATGCACCCCCTATTATTAGAGAGGGGTTTCGAAATTCATTGAATAAACATGTTGTAAGAGTAATTTATTCATATTTTCTGGATTGAATCATAAGATCCATTGAAAAGAAAATAAAAATATCATATCTAGCAACTGTTGGTAGTAGTGTAATAAAAATATCATATCTATCAATAGTCACGAAAAAACTTTTTAAATATTTTTTTATTTGAATGTTTCAGAAAAACATCTTAGAATTACTTTATTTTGAATAAAATTACTTTCTCATCTAACACAATTTTTTCCTCTCATATTTTAACATGAGAATTTCTCCGGTGCCTTTGCTAATGAAGGGGTATGGATGCCCTCCCACTAAATTGCTTCCATGTGGACTTTTTAGCCACATCATTTTAACTTTTAAAATTGCATATTGGCCCTATCTCTTTATCCGTATTTAATTTAACTCATCTACACATGCTAATGTCATTTAAAAATATTGTTTTTAAATTGAACCAATCATTCCGTTCCAAAAAAAGTTTTAATTCGATTTTTTAGGATCAAAATTAAAAACTTTGACCATGAAATTTCAAAAACAATATGTTGAATAATAATATAAATTTAAACTACTCCGGGGTATTTGATTTGTCTTTAATTATAATTTTGAAATATCATATTTTTTTTATAAAATTTATTAATTTTATATATATATATATATATATATATATATATATATATATATATATATATATATAGACACACACACACATACATACATGCATATTAATGGTTAAAATGTCACATAGAAGACCTAATAGTTTAAAACGTGTTATCTCACTAATTGAACAACAAAAATCGGTGTTTGAATAATGGCTTTTTCACTTGGCAGTTTGATCTGAAAAGTCAAAATTCGGAAAGCCAAAGAGAGTATCTTTTGGACTTGGCTGTTAGAAAAACTAATTTTTTAAAATTAGTTTTCTTGAAAGATATTTCAATATTATATGTAAAAAAATTAAAGTAAAAAAAATTAAAATTTAAAAATTGAAAAATCAAAATAAATCTGATGACAAAATCAAAAGAAAAAAAATTAAAAAAACTTTATATACTCCCTCTATCCGGAAATGTTCTTCTCATTTGACTTTTCACGATTTCCAATGTTACATTTTGACCATTAATAACTACTCCGTATATTTATACATAGGTATATTTTATAAAATTTTGATATTTCAAAATTATGATTGATTAGAAATATATTGATATTAAATTTATATCATAATATAATATATATTTTTCCAAAAATTAGAGTCAAAGTTTACAAAATTGACTAATAAAAGCCGAATGTAAAGAACATTTCCGGACGGAGCGAGTACTCTTAATTTTTATATGAATTATATGAAAGTGAAATTTAGTACTTCATATATATATATATATATATATATATATATATATATATATATAAAATTAATAAATTTTATAAAAAATATGATATTTCAAAATTATACTTAAAGACAAATCAAATACTCACTCCGTCCCTAAATATTTGCCATATTTGTATTCCCTAGGCAAAATATCAAGTTTTTTTAATTCATTTTATTTACATATTGGTATAAAAATAAAAAATAAAATTTACATATCAAAAAACTATATGAAAAAGTTCTTCGAAATAAAAGGTATCTAGAATATTTTATTTTATCAAATAATCAATGAAATTTTAGAAATAAACAAAAGTTCCCGCGACTGCTGAAAAAGTAAATGTTGCAAATAATTTGGGACGGAGGGAGTAGTTTAAATTTATATTATTATTCAACATATTGTTTTTTAAATTTCATGGCCAAAGTGTTTAATTTCAATCCTAAAAAATCAAATTAAAATCTTTTTTTAGAATGGAATATAATGATTGATTCAATTTAAAAACAATATTTTTAAATGACATTAGCATGTGTAGATGAGTTAAATTAAATAAGGATAAAGAGATAGGGCCATTATGCAATTTTAAAAGTTAAAATGATGTGGCTTTTTGGAAGCAATTTAGTGGGAGGGCATCCATGCCCCTTCATTAGCAAAGGCACAGGAGAAATTCCCTTTTAACATTTCTATCATTCTCTTGGTGTCTTGGGCATCATGTCATCATCTAATTCTAACCTTGAACTGGGCTACTTGTGGGCTCATTTAAGCATTTGCACTCAGATCAGCAAACTTTACCATCTTCCCCAAAACCCTAAACGGAAAACCCCATATTTTCCGAGTATCCCAGCTCCGCTCTGCAATCCCGCAAACAACAATCGAACGCAGAATTCGTTCAGGATTTTTTTTCTGCAAACAACAATCGAACGCAGAATTCGTTCAGGATTTTTTTCCTTTGTCACAGAGAACAAAACGGGGATAGAAGATGGTCTGGTTTCAGTGCGAGGACTGCGGCGACAATCTGAAGAAGCCGAAGCTTCCTGGCCATTACAGAGTTTGCTCTGCTTTCAAGGTCCACGCTTTGTTTTCCCCTCTCATTTCCTCCCCGTGTATCTTCCGTGTTTTCGTTTGAAGTAATTTGATCCATCAAATCGTTGATTTTAATCGTTTTATTCGCATTTAGATACGAATCTCACTGTTTTTGAGATATCTCTGCTCCGCAGCTATCATGCATTGATTGTGGGCAAGTCTTTAACCAGCAAACTGTGGAAAGTCACACCCAGTGCATTTCTGAAGCGGTAATTTTTAAGCATTGCATTTGTTTATTTTTACTGTCTGTTCTAAAGTTATTTCCTGATCTCACTTACAATCTCACTCCTATTGGGGAAGTACTGCAAAAGACAATTCTTTCTTTTTACCCTGCTATAAGTATCAAATTGATTGAAAAATGTTATAATTTGTTCTTTAAAGCTTAATGCTTACAGTGGTAATAACGCATTATGCTTCATTTGCTTCTTCTATTATGATGTTTTGGGTAGTAAATGCAGCAATGCATCAAGGTTTTAATGGGAAGAGAGTTTTTTTTGTGGGTACAAGGTTAAGGTTGCATACATAATGACCACATATAGTCAATGGAGTTGAGATTATATTGGTTGTTATTGTTTTTATTTTTTGTTAAAGTGCTAATCATGATGTTCTTTGACTTCAATTATACTTCATCATTCTTATTCTTGTTGCATTTGCTGATTGCATGCCTTGTAAATGGTTGATGGTGCTGGATTAGATGCTGCAAAATGTTTTTTTTTTGGGGGGGGGGGGGGGTCTGTTTGATTGAAGGACAATGATTGCCCTGAAGTTTTTGTTTGCTTAAAACATCCTTTTAAAATTCTTGTTTAATACAAGTAATTGTTTCAAAATATGTTTATGATTTGGACTTGTTTTCAATGATATTTTATCAGGAAAAGTATGGTCCAAAGGGCCAAGTGAAAACACCAAATGGAAAAAATTCTAACCCCAACAGCGACACGAAAAAAAGGCCCGAAGTGGATACAAATGTTGGATTGTCTGATCGCCCTCCGTGGTTTTGCAGGTTTTAACCAATCTTTGGAAAAAATATTTATCTTTGAACTCTAAATTTATGGGTATATAGGAATCCATTGAAAAGGAATTATAGATACACCCTTGTGGTGGGACCTTCCTCGAACCCTCGCTTGATGGGATTTTTTTGCATGAGGCTCCGTTTTTAGAGGAATTTTTTAATGTTGGTTTCTGCTTGTTCGCTCTGGGTTTCATTGCCCCCCAAATTAATGTTTTTTTGCGTGTATGCGATGATGATTTGTTTATATGCAGTCTATGCAATACTAAGGCTTCTAGTAAGCAAACCCTTCTTCTCCATGCTGATGGTAAGAAGCATAGAGCAAAGGCACGGGCTTTTCATGCTGCCAACCAACAACAGACTGGGAAGACAGAATCAACCAATCCAGATGCAACTGTCTCAACTGATAACAATCCAAAAGAAGAGGCTCCCGAGAGAAAATCAAATAAAGAGCAAAAGGATCTCAATCCATCTGAAGCAGAAAATGAAAATTTACTCTCAAAAAAGAAACGGAACCATGAAGCATCTGAAAATGGTGCGGTCAAACAAAAGGCTGGTAGTGAAAGTATGGGAGAAACAAACATCCATGTCAAGAGAGCCAAAAACACTTTGGTGGAAGTAGAAGAAGATAAAGCAAAGAAGATTAAGTGGAAGAAACTGATCACCTCAGCTTTGAAATCTGTATACTCTTTCTCTTCCTTTTGTTTATTTTCCGACGATATAAGTTTTCAATCTATTTCCAAAACAAAATATTCTACTTCTTGTTCCACAACTATTAGGTTATTTCTACTTTGGAATTAGCTCGGCAAGCAATCAATAGGATAAAAATGAAAGCCGGGCACCAAAGTGAAACTGAACTAATAGTCATGGGCTATTTTCTTCTAGAAATATTATTGATGGGAATTGCCACTTCTCCAAAAATTGATGGGCATCTACCATTTTTTTAAAAAATAAAAATTACTCTTCTATACATGGTTGTCACTCTATCCTACATTTGGAGCAGAAACCGGATGGTGCTATGAAGTTTGGGAAACTTAAGAAGGCAGTCCTGAAGTCTTTAAGGGAATCGGGCTACACCCGTGATGAAAATGAAGTTCTAGAAGTTCTTGAGAAGAAAGTAAGTTTTCTGTTAATGCTATTGATTCTGGGTGGCTTTGGTCTGCATTTGAAAAAAGAGGCCATTCCAAATATGGCAAGGGTCTAGTGACACTGGAATCCGGTGTCATCCGATGATACTGGGCACTTACCGTGCTCTATTCGTGAAATTGATGGTTCCTACCCCCTCTTATCCTCCTTCCCTTAATCGCAGGCCAAATTAACGATTAAGGAGAGGGGGGTAGAGCTGGGGAACTGGGGACTAGGGAGCTGGGGTTTTGGTGGGTGGTTAGGGGGGTTAAAACTATTAATTTTGCGAACGGATCACTGTAAGTGTCCCAAAACTCCAATGGCACTGTAGCGTCAACCGAAACGCTCCCTTCCAAATAACATTACCATAAGTAGAATTATCCAATATCTTGATTCAGAAACCAGATTCACGTCTCATTGTGTCAAAATACGCACCAAAACTATGGGAAATGTGATTGTGATTCTAAAACCAGCAAAATCACCCCCCAAAGTCAAACCAAATACTCCCTTTATATTGTGATGGCAGCTCATTTTTGGCTTCAAATTAAATAATGACTAATTTTTTTTATTGTTTATTTTTTGTTTTTTTGTTTCAATGCAGATTAGTAAAAGCTCTAGATTTGCTGCTGGTGAAGGGAAGATTATTCGTCTTGTAGCTAAGAGCTGAAACCCCATGATTCATTTCATTGATCTCCAATTTTGTGAAACTCCCTCGAGCAGTTTTCAGTTTCCTCATTTATTTTATTATCGGAAATCAGAGTGCGCTTGTTATTGTTGAGGGGACTAATCCATATTTTATGCCATGGAAACATGAAGAATGATGAATCACTTTTTTCTCTTTCTTTCTGCCTTTTTTTTTTGGTATATTGTCTATTTGGTAAACAATACTACAATAATTTACCAAATAATATTAGAAAGAAATTTTATTTTTTTGAAAGGAGAAATAAATAATTTTCAACGGAGTATAAAAGTTTATGGAGGGATCTCCATTACATTGGAACACCATTACATTATAAAATAAGTTCTAAGAAGTACAAAACAAAGGGGCATGCTAGGATACCACCACATGGGTGATATGCTTTGCACAGACAAACAATATGTGGTGGCACTTATGATAGTACCCATGTGACTTGATAACAATATTTCATTTTATCAAATAAGTAATGAGAAAACATAAATAAACAAAAGTGACATACATTAAAAGCACGAAACTCCAATCCCGACCATAACTAATTAACAGCGTTGTAGGTAGCTAGTTAGCTAGCTAGCTACCATCATTGCTGTCAGTATCTTCTTCGTCCTCGTCCATATAGTCGTCGGTGTCGTCAACGTCCCTCCCTTCCTCTATGTCGGTGTTGCTCCCAGTTTCACTGCAAATACCATTCTCGTCATCGATGGTGCTGTTGTCGTCATCGTCGTCGTTGTCTCCTCGGTCTCCTCGGTCGGGGTCTTCGTCGTCGTCGTCGTCATCGTCGTCTAGTTGTTCGTGGCAATACAGGTCCACGGAGTCCATTCTTAGCTAGTTAGCTTTTGATGGGAGGAGGGAAGACTATATATATATATATATATACATACGGAGTATATCAAATTGCAATGTTGGTTTACTCTCACGTAGGGAAGAGTATTTGGGGGGAATTTATAGTGGCTATAGATGCCAGACGACGACGTACATACTAAAAATTTGTTAGTTCATGAAAAGTGCGAGAAGGTTCACATTTCACATATAAATTTAAGGATCACTGAGGAACAACTCAAGACAAAAACAATAAGACAGAATACAAAACTTCATATACCACCTAGCTAGCGCTAAATATTATTTTTTGATATTTTTTGTTAGGAGTAAATATATTTTTTTTTATTTTAATTTTCTAATCACCATATAACATGTACTCCATACAATTTTAAATCGTTGTTTCATCGAAAAAAGATCAAAGTAAGAGTAAAACATTAAAAATATACCAAAATAGGAATTTCTATTTTTATTCCGGAAATAGGAATTAAAATGCATTTACATTACCAATCATAATCATGTATATTACGTAAAATGCACATGCACAATGTCACATTAATAAGTGTGAACTCCTATTTAGGGAAAAAACATGGAACTCCTATTTTGATACTTTTTTAATGTTTTAATCCTATTCATGGTGATTTCTTTTATTTCTTTTGAAATGTGTACAAAAGGTTGTTTCTTTATTTTAATTTTCTAATAATGATATGACGTGCGACACAATTTCAAAAGGTCATTTCTTTTGAAACTCTATCAATTTCAAAGTGAAATTTATACAGAGTACTAAATAGTACTCCCTCCGTCCCATGAAACATGAGAGTTTTGCTTTTTAGGAGAGATTTAAGGGGAGTGTATTTTGGTATTGAATTTCCAAACATGTCCTTTGATGTGATGGGTAAAAGTATGATTTGATGGATATATTATTAGTAAAAAGGTATGATGTGATAGTTAGGGTATGAAAAAGTAAGGGGTAAAAGTGACTTTTTAATAGAAATGAGAAATGTTTTGTGGGACGGATAAAAAAAAAGAGAAAGGTTTTATGGGACAGAGGTAGTATTAAAACTTATATTTTTTCCAATGTAGTACCTAAAACTTTTAATTTTATTCTCTAAATATTATTTGAACAATGTGTAGTGGCAGTGGAATGGTAGACATTTACTTTGAACAGTGTCCAGTGATGGTGGACATTTACTTGAAGAATGTCGAGTGGACAATGATCAGTGGTACTACGTTGAGAAATTAAAATATACTCCCTCCGTCCTATATCTTTCTTCCCGGTTCGCAAAACAAAGAAAAATCCCAAATTTTTTCAATCTATTTTATTTAAATATTGGTATAGAAATAAAAAATAAAACATACATATTTAAAAACTACATCAAAAGTTCAACAAAACAAGTGGTAACAAGAATATTTTATTTTATCATATAGGCCATGAAAAAACACAAATACATATAAATTCCCGTGAAGTTGGAATAGTGCTCTGGGAAGAAAGTTTTAGGACGGAGGGAGTATATATAAGTTCCCCAATTTCAAAAGGTTGTTTTTTTTTTTGAAATGTGTACAAAGGGTTGTTTCTTTATTTTAATTTTCAATAACTTTATTTTTTTTTACTTTCCAAATAATGATATAAGGTGTGGCAAAATTCCAAAAGGTTGTTTATTTCTAAGAATGAAATAATTGACCGCTTACAAAATGCTCTATTTTTTGACTATCGGTAGAGTTCCCACGATGGATGGAAGTTTTGATTCACCTACCACTCTCTTCTCCAAATGGCTTCATTTTTTTTCAAGCTCTAACCCAGATCACTGCCACTTTCTTCCGATCTATTTTGACATCCCATTTTCACGGTACTTCAGCACCGATTGGATAGTTAGCTGATAAGAGATAAATTAAGTAATAATCTTTGTTATTTGATTTAAAAGTGGAATTTTGTGTCCGATACTTACAAATTGAAAGCCTCATACTTCACATGGTTATTCCTCATTGTAGCAATCAGGTTCGGACTCAGAAATTTTTCACTTGTGTCATTTCTGCAATAGATTAAACTCGAAATTTTTCACTTGTTATTCCTCATTGTGAATGAAGTTAATTGACCGGCCATCGAGTCCAATTGAAGTTATCTCCCGAATTCATTTCAATAACTTTCATTTTTTCAATCATTTTTCTACTATATTTTTTCAATAATTTTTTCCTAAATCCTTTCAGTTTTTCTTAACTTTTTTTTAATTTCTTTCAACTTTTTTCAATGTCTTCCAACGTTCAACTTTATTTTTCCATCCCAAAATAACATGCGTTTAATATATGGTAATTTCTTGAGATGAAAAAAAAATCTAATTTATGTTCCATTGGACATTCTCTTACGTACAAACCACTTTGCATGTATATGATCTAGTTATAGTCATATTTAAAGTCATTTTTGATCATGTTCCAATAAGTAATAAATTGAAGGGAGCAAACTCTTTATCTTCAATCTATTGCAAAATGCTAGGACCACTTGAGTTGCCTCTAAGTATAGTGTAGATGATCGTGAGAAAAGAGTGTTCAGTCTGAAGTCTTATGATCGATTCTCGCCAGCGAGTGTGAAAATTATATTTAATATGATAACTATTTATATGCACTAGATACAAGAAGATTTCTCTATAGTTCCTGCTAAGATTATATCATACTTTACACTTCATTATTCTGCCAGATCAAGGTCTAGACACACCCTGGGTGAACGTTCTACCTAAGACATTTTTATATGCAAAATACATGTGTAGATACATAAGACATTTTTATATGCAAAATATATGTGTAGACACATAAAAATATGTGTGTATGTGTACTATGTATATTTTTTTACCATATGAAGTTGTCGTAGAATATTATACATTATAAGAAATAAAAAGAAATTACTCTGTAAAAAATTACCATTCAATGAATAATATTTTGACTTTAATTTAATTAGAAATAAAAGTATTTTTCAGTTTAACTTTAAAAATTGAAAATGGATACGGATATATCAAATATCCGATCGATATCTGACGGATGCAATTACAATTTTGATTTTTAGTATCCATCAAGATCCGTATCTGAATTTAATATCCGACAAAAATAAATGAATACAGATCTAGCAATGATATATCCGATACGATTAATATTCGTTTACACCCCTAATTTGGGGTGGGGTATGATGGTATGTTTTGTGAAAAATTCTCACATTTACCTTTTCTTGAGGAGCTGTCAAAAAAGAAAAAAAACTTAAGGGACCCACTAAACACCAACAAAGACCGGGTCTACCGGAACAATTATACCAGTCCGTCTAAAATCACGCATATTCCCAAATTGTCTAAAAATAGGCTGTCAAAAAAAAGTTATATCCAACTGTCCAAAGAATATGCCACAGAATTTAGTGAAAATTGCACTAAATAGGATTAAAATATAATGACTTTTCTAATGTAGGATTTAAACTTTACCATTCCCTAAATAAGATTTAATAATGACCTAGTGGAAGGAATTATGTCCAGTAATGATGGATATTTAGTTAAATAAAAACTACTTCATAATGACCAAAAGCCTTATATTGGGAAATAAAAATATATGGTCCTATATTGGAAAAGTCATTATGTTTTAGTCCTATTTAGGTAAATTTCTCTAGATTTTAAGTATCTATCTGAAAATAACGTTAGAGATTAGCGTTAGCATTTTGAAAAGACTATCTACGGGCATCGTTTAGCATTAGAGTTTATAAGTAATCTGCACCATTGAAATTTTATCTAAAACGCTAATACTAACCTCAAATGCTATTTCCAAATGTCCTAAATCAACTTATAATCTTAATCTGGTAAGAGAGAGAGAGAGTGTGTGTGCGAACTATTCTTATCCCTGATACGTGCAAGAACAACACATTGTTAGACTAGGCGTTGGGCCAAATGTCCCTAGCTCACTTTTTTTTACATACTCTCCCGTCTCACAAAACTTCTTTATTTTGATTTTTTAGTCAAAGACTGACACTCTTTGACTACAAATTAGACATAATTTGAATAAATTAATATTATAAAAAATTTAATAAATCAAAACTATATTTTAAGATAGACCCAATTATATTGAATTTATATTAAAATTAAAATTTAGATTTTTCACTATTTGTGGTAAAAAAAGGTTAGTGTTTGATCAAAAAAATTAAAACAGGAAAATTTTTTTAGGACGGTGGGAGTAATATTTAAAAATTATTACTCGGTTTATTAAAAGAGAGCCCCCAAATAAACAAAAAAAGTATGTCCCAAGTCCAACAAAATTGTATTCCAATTCATCAATCACTGAAAAATATAATTGTGTAATGACACACTTGATTACCTTGTTATAGATTAGCCTGGACCAAATAATTATTTGGATAGAATCTGAAAATAAAAATTTTAAAATATGAAAAATAAACTAAATAATGATATAATTATTTATATCATTATAATAAATAATAATTATATTTTTATAAATAATAATTATATCATTAAACTAAATAATAATTATATTTTTCTATTTTATGTCTTTTTGTTTTAATTATTCAAAATGGATGCTGTAAATGCAATTTTGTATGTTTTTTTTTTTGTCATTTTACATTGGGTTTAAGAAAATCGGAGCAGCGGTTCTCATTACTTTCTGTATCCATTTCCAATTTTTAAATACAAATTAAACAATGCTTTAATTTTAAATTAGATTAAAGTCAAACTATTATTAAATTAACCATGATTTTTTATGGAATAGCTATTTTCTTTGTTTTCATCATTTATGATATTCTACGATAACTTCATATGATAAAATGATATGCACAACACACATATACACATATTTTTATATGTCTGCACATATTTTTATGTGTCTATAGATTTATTTTGTATATAAAAATGTCTTATACTTTGAAATATCAATAGAGAAATAAAATATAAACATAAAAAAATTAGGAAAAACTATATATAACGGATCGGATACTCAGATAAACGGTTATTTAAATGGATGCATATTCGGATCGGATGTTAAACGGATCGGATATACAATTACCAAATCCGTATCCATTTATAATCGGATATCCTTAATCGAATACGGATAATATCCGTTTAAAACGGATGCGGATATTTTCTCTTTAAATGGATACGGATGTGGATGGTAATCGGATTTTTGGCTATCCGTTGATAGCCCTAATACTCGTTGAGTAAGAGTGCATAAAAATATTGGTGCACCAATCTTTTAATTACATTGTTTATTTTTTGTGAATAAAATTTTTTCAAAGCTTCGAAGTATTATGGAATTGTGTTGCATTACTATGGCATGTGTCAAGGAACCAACTCAACCAAAAGTTCAAGTTTGTGGTTATGGCTGAACAAATGTTTCTTATATTCTAACACACCTTCTCACGTTCAGATGTAGTCTTTTTCGAACTTTGTACGTAAAACCTTAATTTTTTAAAAATGGGTTGGCATTAAGTTTTGAACCCTTGACCTCTTAGGCCCTGTTCCGCTCAACTTATTTTTTCTGCTTTTTTCCTTATTCTTATTAAAATCAGATCTGATCAATCTGACCAGACCATATTAGATTAGGTCAGATCATATCTAATAAGATCAGATCAAATCTAATCATATCATATCAGATCATATCCAATCAAATCAGATTAAGAATTATTATTATTATCATGATTATTATTGTTATTATTATTATTATTAGTTTAAATTCCATACTTTTTATTTGTTTCACTTGATACGATTCTTTCAAAAAATAAATTCAATGAAAAATATAAGAAGAAAGAAAATGAAATTTTTGTGCGATTATAATTTATGTAGAGAAAAATAAATTGATATGAAGCACAATTTTTTTCTTAAAAATGAAAAAAAAAAACTTTAGAAACAAGTTAAATAGAAAACTGAGAAAGTAATTCTTAATTATTAGATGTCAGAAAAATTATTTTTAAAATACATTGACAATGTCAATCCAATTCTACTTTTAAAATACATTTTTATTGCTACCTGTAATTTGAGTTTCTAAAGTTTTGATATTTTACTACATCGAGTTGATCAGCTTCGATCATGACTTAAATAAAATTAACATTTGATATTCATATATGGAGTATATTTTAGTATAAATAATCATAAAATAAAAAATATTGATTATATTATAATATGAATTATGATTACAATTTTCAAAAGTTATTATAGAGTCAGATCAAATTATTGATTTGATTTTTAAATCAAATCAAAATAAATCAGATCAGCTCAGATTCAATCAAATCAGATCAAATCCAATCAGATCAAATCATTTTAAATTTGGGAAGAAAAGAGTAAAATACAACATCTACCATAAATAGAAATACTAATATTACTGCCTAACAATTTCGAAACTATGTTTTAAAATGAACTTATTCATATTAAATTTTATATCAAAATATTCAATGTATTTTTTCTTACGTAATTTGTAGTCAAAATTTAAAAATTTTGACCTTGAAATTCAAACTAGGAAGAATCAAAGTGGACCATAACTTACATATTTAAAAAATACGTCAAAAGTTTTAAGAAGTACAAAACAAAAGGTGGCTTGATAACAATATTTTATTTTAGAGTAAATTCCCAAAATAGTCCTTTGTAATAAGGGGTTTTCTCAAATTAGTCCTCAATAAATTTTAATTACCTACGTGGTCCTCTATAATTGAGATTTATTCCCAAAATAGTCTTTTGTAATAAGATGTTTTCCCAAATCAGTCCTCAATAAGTTTTAATTACCTATGTGGTCCTCTATAATTGAGATTTATTCCCAAGATGGTTATTCGTAAATAATGTTACTCAAATGAGGATTAATTGAGGGTATTTTTTCTCTGCTAAATTTAGAATCAATTCTTCTAATAATTATTTATAATGAAGTGCTTTCCCAAAATGGTTTTTCTAATTAAAGATGTGTTTTTGATTTGAAATTTAAAAGATTTTTTTAAGTTTTATAAATGTATTTGGTTTATCTCTATGTAATAAGGTGTTTTTCCCAAATCAGTCATCAAATTTGGATTAATTGGGAGATATTTTGGTATTTTGATCATCCAAATTTAAAGTATATTCTCGAAACAATCATTTCTGTACAACTAAATATAAAATTTAAAAAATACATTGACGATAAATAATTTATGAATTATTTAAAACTTAAAAAATCTTTTAAATTTCAAATTAAATACACATCTTTAATTAGAAAAACCATTTTGGGAAAGCACTTTAGTATAAATGATTATTTTAAGAATTAATTCTAAATTTAGCGGATAAAAAATACCCTCAATTAATCCTCAATTGAGTAATATTATTTACGAAGGATAATCATGAGAATAAATCTCAATTACAGAGGACCACATAGATAATTAAAACTTATTGAGGACTTATTTGGGAAAATACCTTATTACAAAGGACTATTTTGGGAATAAATCTCAATTATAAAGGACCACATAGGTAATTAAAACTTATTAAGGACTAATTTGGGAGAACCCCTTATAACAAAGGACTATTTTGGAAATTTAGTCTTTGTTTTATCAAATAAATAATGAAAAAGCACAAATAAACATAGGTAAAATAAATCAAGAGTACGAACTCTGATCCCGGCCATAATAAACAGCGTTGTGGGTAGCTAGCTAGCTACCAGCATTGCTGTCAGTATATTATTCGTCCTCGTCCATATTGTTGTTATCGTCATCGTCTTCGGTCACTCCCATCGTGTCGTCGTCGCTGCTATCATTATTGTGCCCTTCATCGTCATCGTCGTTGCTGCTGCTCTTGTCGTCATCGTCCTCTATGGAGTAGTCTTTGTCGTCAGGGTCGTCGTTGTCTTCTGGGTCGGACTCTTCATCGTCGTCGGTGTGGTCCTCGATGACTGTGGGGGTGTTGTCGCGGTACCATATGTAGTCGTTGCTGCTCATTGTTTGGTAGCTAGCTAGCTTTTGATGGGAGTGAAGACGTACTTAGTATATGAAATTGCAATGTTGGTTTGATCTTAGGGGAGGAGTATTTGGGAGCAATTTATAGTGGCTGATGATGTCTCAAGTACATACTACAAAGTAAAAATTAAGTCGGTGGGCATTGCGCAGTTGACAAAGGTAGGGAGTGTCAAAAAGATAGACTCGCGCGAATTTGATTCCGGACGATTGTATTGAGAGGCAACAATGATAAACATAAGGTCTCTACAAGTACAAGGTGTAGACTCTACTCTCTACCATCAATCTACGATTAAAAATCAAATTAATTATTTCCTTTCACTGACCGTCCGGTCGAGGAGACCTTGGGATGAGTCATCCTTTACGGTAACAATTAAAGGTTGTTTCTTGGAAACTTACGTGTACAAAACTTCACAACATGTACTCCTTGGGGTATTTTATTTTGTCTCTTTTTAATTTACAATGTTTCACACTAATTGTTTTTATGTAATTTATTTAAATATTGGTATAGGATTTTAAAAAATAATACTTACAAATATAAAAAATTACTCCATACATATATAAATAAAAAATTCTACAAATAAAAAAAGAAAAGAAGGGTAAATAATACTCCGTAATAGCTTTAATTTGACTATGTGAATAACGGATAAGACAAAAACAGTAGGACGGAGGGAGTACGAAAATTCATGTACCACCGAGTGTTAAGTTTTAATTTTTTTTTATATTTAGTAAATAAAGGTCTTTTATTTAAATTTTCTAATAACGATATCATATGTACAATTCCCAAAGGTTGTTTGTTTTGAAATGTGACAAAAGGTTGTTTCTTTATTTTAATTTTATAAAAAACTCTATTTATTTTAATTTTCTAATAATGATTTAATGTGTAACACAATTTCAAAAGGTTGTTTCTTTTGAAATGTGTAAAGGGTTGTTTCTTTATTTAAATTTTAAATAAAATTCTATTTATTTTTAATTTTCTAATGATGATGTTAATGTGTGACGAAATTCCAAAAGGTTTTTTATTTCTAATAATGGTATAATTGACCGCTTACAAAACACGCTATTTTTTACTTGAGTAATTTACCTAAATAGGACTAAAACATAATGACTTTATCAATATAAGACCATATGTGTTTATTTCCCAATGTAGGACCATTGGTCATTATTCAACTAAAGTCCAGCATCACTTGGACATTAATCTTCTCACTAGTCATTATTAAGTCCTATTTAGGTAATAAAAAAGTTTAAATCCTACATTGGGAAATGACTTATGTTTTATTCCTATTCAGTGCAAATTTTACTTTTTACTATCGAGTTCCCACTATAAAAAGATTATTTTTATTGAATAATTTGTGTAGAGATTACATCAATGTATACTAGAGGTCTCAATCCTAATAATGGTAGGAGAGACATAATAGGAAGCCTATACAATTATGATAACATAATATTTACAAGAATAACAAATATAATTAATACATTTAGCATGCTCCATTGTTCCCTTCTACGTCGGATGTGGAGGATGTCGGATGCCCAGACTTTGGTGAAGATGTCAGCAGACTAAGAAGAAGAGGATACATGAAGGACTCTAACCTGACCAAGTGCTACTTTGTCACGGACAAAGTGTATATCGACCTCAACGTGCTTGGTGCGCTGGTGCTGTACTGGATTTGGTGATATGTAGACGGCGTTGATATTGTCGCAGAAGACAAGAGTGGCTCGTCGTAGTGGATGTTGTAGCTCAAGAAGAAGATTTCGGACCCAAGAAGTCTACAACAACATTGGCCACAACCTGATACTCAGCCTCTGCACTGGAGCGTGAAGTAGTGGCTTGGCGATTGGACGACCATGAGACCAGGTTGTTGCCTAAGAAGACACAGTACCCTAAGGTGGAGCGACTTGTGTCGGGGCAGCCAGCCCAGTCTGCATCAGAGTAGGCCTGCAAATAATCTGTAGTGGAACGTGTCAGATACATGCCGTGGGGTCGTGCCACGGAGGTAACGAAGGACTCGCTTCATGGCCGTGAGATGGGCGTCACGGGGTGCATGAAGATGGAGGCAGAGCTGCTAAACGCCATATGTGATATCAGGTCGAGTGAAAGTGAGGTACTGTAAGGCTCCAACGATGGATATGTACAAAGAAGGATCATAGAGCGCCATGCTAGATGATGATGAGAGTTTTGCCTTTGTGTCCACTTGGGCTATATCTGTCCCTACAACACTAAGGCTAAATTCAACAGACTAGAGTTACGGACACTCGAGCGGATCCCTCGAGGCCGATTACCGTCATGCTCAAACAACAGGATTAAACTCATCAATATTTAAATAACTTACCTGTGTCGCGAACTCGGGACTAAGGGTTTATCCTCGGGCCCGCTGCACCCGCCGGAACAGTACCAATTACCACCGGATCAGCCCGACAACCCGCCGGACCGACCCGGCGGCCCAAAAATCAACCAAAGAAACCCTCCCGGTGGCTGCCCACCGCCCGGCAGCCCCACCCCCGCCTCGGGCAGCCGGCCCAAACCGGCCCAATGGCCCAACCAACCGGCCCAACAGCCCGGACCCACCGGCCCAGCAGCCCGGACAGCTGACCAACAACTCGGACCCAAAATCATCCAATTGAACCCCAAATCGATCCAATTGCATAAGAATCAATCTAATTGGAACCCGATTGACCCAATTGGTCCCGAATTGACCCAATTGGACCAATTAGGTCCAAATTGAACCCAATCAGCCCGTCCAGAGTCCCTGCCGGAGGTCCGCCGCCGTGGCTCGCCGGAATCCGGTCGAAAATCCACCCCAACACAACCCATACCCAATTCAACATCCAAATCAAAAATTCCAACAAACAATTCGCACAAATTCACAGTCAATCGCAATATTAATACAAACAAGATCCTAATATATGAATTAACGCTAACGATAGATATTTGGACAACAAATCACCTCGAAATTGAAGAATTGAAATGGGATTAGGGGAAGAGGAACTCGCCGCTGCCGGTGAGGGGGGTGAGTTGACAATGGGCT
>OOIL02002239.1:2863207-2877595 GCA_900332095.2 Cuscuta campestris
GAATGGGGGTTGGGGGTTGGGGGGTCGTTATCTGTGGCGTCTAGGAAACCAAGGTCTTGAGGGGAGACAGAGTGACCATACGGGAAGCACGATTAATCAAACACAACATAACGAGAGACGATAATTTTGTTGGTTTTGAGATCAAGGCAACGAAAATCGCGTTGTTTGGAGGGGTAGCTGAGGAAAATGCAACGAGCTGAGCGTGGGAAAAGTTTGTGAGGGCGGTGGCGGAGATATTGGGGTAGCATAGACAACCGAAGACACGAAGATGAGAGTAAGAGGGTGGTGAGTTGTAGAGAGTGGCATGAGGGGTATTATTGTTTAAAGTAGTGGTAGGGAGGATGTTAAAAATATGGGCGGTCATATGGAGGGTCTCGACCCAAGAAAGTGGGTGGTAGTTGGGCTTGGAAAAGGAGAGAGCAGACGGTGTTGTTGATGATGCGTATGGTTTGCTCAGCCCGTCCGTTTTGTTGACTGGTGTGGAGGTAGGAGAAACGGAAAAAAAATGCCTAAGGAGTCAAAAATATTTTTAAGAGGGGAATAGCGATATTCTGTTCCATTATCACATTGTACTGCTTTGATGGTTGTGTTAAAGTGATTTTTTTACATATGCTACAAAAGATATTAAATGATTAAATGCATCACTTTTGTGCCTTAAAGGGGACGGCGAGGGAGAGCCGAAAAGGGGAGATGTAACGCCCTGGAAACCGGTCTAGAAATTTTAACTTTCTCGTACAAAAAATGATTTAAAAAAATGTTACTTTTATTTATTTAAAGATAATAAAATTTTAATTTTAAATGATCAATTTTTTTTAGTGGAGATGAAAAAAATAATAAAGTGAAAGGGAATAAAATTTGTTTTGTTTCTCTACTATCTGAATAATATAGTTTAATTTGTTCAGGTGAACCTATTTTCTTGACAAACAGATTATGTCAAAACGATGTGCAAAAAATATGGTACTTAACGGTATAAGTTTTATATTTTTCCGGGAATATTTAATAATTGGAACTATGGAAATCGGACACATGGTACTAAACCAACAGAACAAGAAAACCTTTGTTTTCTCCCTTAATTCTCACGCCTAAACTTGTAACCTCTTTCCCATTCATTTAACATCATTAATGGCTAATAATGAGCATTTAGTTAATTTTTAATTAAATAAAAAAAATATATTTTTTATTTTAAAATAGAAACCATCCATTTTCCTCTTCCCGCCACTTTCTAGAATCTTCTTTTCTTTCCTATAAATAGGGACTCATAGGAGGAGTGACCCATCCATCCATGCCATTATCACTTGAAAGAAATAATACATAATAAAGATTGATTTAGAGGTGTGTGACTATGTAAGAGTGGTTAGTGGCATTGCCATGGAAGAGATAGAGTGGCATGGGAGATGCAGTCACGAAATAATCTCATCGACACCGTCAAGTTGTCGTTTTGTTTGAATTAACACTAAAGGTGTGCCGTTGACCTTAACCTTTACATATATATTTCATGTTAATATGTTTTTGTGCATTTCCTTTTACTTTTTTTTACATGAATTTACTCTTTTAGATAATAAATTAAAAGAGGAAGATAATAATCATAATAATAAAAAAAATATATACATGTTGCACATAAATTTCACTTGGCTTCAAAAAAAAAGAAACAAAAAGAAAAGTGTAATTGCACACTTTCGGTAATGGATAAAGAATGAACTTTTATTCTTAATCATCATTGTTGAAATTATTGTTGTTATTATTATCATTAGTATTTTTTTTTAAATAAAACAATTTATCATAACCGAAGGATAAGGGAAGAAAATGATAGCAAAAAAAGGGGTTGGTTATTATAATGATTTATATATATACGGCCGTAGTTTGGAAAAAAAATATAACAATTTGGTTTATAAACAAAAAAGGCCGTGGGTTAAAAAAAATAACTAGAGTATAAAAAGAATAGGAAAAAAAACATTTTTGGTTTTATAAACAAAAGGCCGAGGGTTCTAAAAAAAACTAGAGTAAAAACAGTTTGTTTTCTTTTAAAAAAAACAATTTTGCCTTATAAATAAAGAAGGCCGAAGGTTTAAAAATGATAACAAGGGGTTATATAAATATAAACCAAACTTTTATTTATGTCCTAGATGAAACTTTGTTCATGTCATAGTAAATTTTTGTCTATTTCATTTAGTTGTTTTTGTTTCATGTCGCAAGTGACAATAATTATAAAAAAAACAAATCGGTATTTTTGTTTCCTAAAAAAAAGAGTGGTATATGTTTGATCAGTGAATGGTGTTGTAAATTGTTTACGTTTTGAAAGTTTAATTGATGTTTTTATCAAGTAGCATGATGTTTAGAAAATAAAAAGGGGACAACATCTCATAATGATATTTTTAGAATGATTAAGACAGGAAAAAAATGATTTATGTAAATGACTTTACAAGCTAGATTAATCAAACAAATTAGTGGATTAAGTAAAAGTTCAAGATTTATATATCGACGTACTCTGACCAAGTACTGTCACGTTTTTATCAAGTGGGTCAAACCACTTTCAAGGCCGGACCGTGTCCATGTGGATGAGGCTATAAACAATCATACCACAACGTGCGCACGAGAACCCGACGATGACCCCTGGGTCTAGGGTTCACTTCTGATTACTGGACCCGAGGTCACGGGGAGGTATCCGAAGTAAAACTACGTATCGACTAGTGCGGTGTTCCAGCCTAGTCACGGCTTAGTTCCTAATCTGTGGATTAACCTAGTAGGTCAAGAGGTTTTCTAAATGTCCCCAAGTAACTATTCAAAGTGAGATTATTTCCTCAATAATTTTAATTATGCAAAAAGTTTTTTTTAAAAAAAAACAAACAAAAATTTGAATAACTTAAAAAGCCCAAAATATATTTACATGTTATATATGTCTACTGGTTATTTGCCACTCAGCTTATGCTGAGCGTGTAGTGTTTAACTGCACGCAGGTACTAGCAAGGAAAACAACTGCTGATGAGGAAAGCTTGGACGTGGAGGCCGTGCCGAAGGAGTTCTTATTTAATATTTAATGACGATAAAAGCATCGAACTTAATTTGCAATATTTTTGGGCTTGAAGCCAAGGTTGTATTAATATAACTGTGGATGTTTTTACTTTAAGCTTACGCGAAAAATGTTTTTTTTAATTCTCTTTAGTTATAAAAAAGAGAATATATATATTTTTTTTGGATAAATAATATTTTTACAAAGCAACCGGGTTTTACTAGCACTTTGGTCTGGATGACTCGGGTCATCCAGGGTGGGGTGTTACAGGAGAAGAGAGGGTTGATTAGGATTTAGGGTTTTTAGGCTCTGATATCATGCATGTAGAAAGATTATTTTTATTGAATAATTTGTGTAGAGATTACATCAATATATACTAGAGGTCTCAATCCTAATAATGGTAGGAGTGACATAATAGGAAGTCAATACAAACATATTATGGTAACATAATATTTAGAAGAATAATAAATATAATTAATATATTTAGCACCCACGATGGATAATAGAAGTTTCGAGTCATCTATGTCTCTGGTTTTCCAAATGACTCTCTTCCTTTTCTAGCTCGAACTCAGATCAATACCACTTTCTTCCGTTACTGAACAACAACAACTCAGTAGAGTTCTTCAAAAGGGATGAAAGAACAACACATAGAGTGGTTTCGATTTATTTAAGGCTAAATTCTTGAGATATATAGCTTTGTGGATGACGATAGTCTCAAACTACTAGGCCTACAAGACATGTTTCACCTAGAAAAAAAGGATGGAACCATTAGGTGAGAAGAGATAGATTAGGTTATAATAACCTTTGTCAGTTGATATAAAGGTAAGGTTTCGTGTGTCTGATACTTGCAAATTACATTAAAAACCTTATGCATGTTTTGCAAGGTTTGCTCCTTATTGCAACCACCAGGTTTTGAAATCAAGATCTTTCGCTTGTTTCATTTCACTTATATTAGGAAGACCTAACGTGGGGAATGAAGTTGATCGACCGGCCATCCAGTCCAATTGTAGTCATCTCTCAAACTTATTTCATAACTTCCATTTTTTCAATCTTTTATAACTTTTTTCAGTTTCTTCTAACTTTTTTTTTAATTATTTTCATATCTTTTCGATCAAGTTCTTCCAACATTCAATTTTATTTTTTCTCAAAATAACATGTCTTTAGTATATGGTAATTTCATGAGATGAAAGAAATATATAATTTATGTTCTATTGGACATTGTCTTACAAATCACTTTGTATATGAATAAATAAGTGATTGAAATAATATTTTAAAAAAAAAGATTAACATATGTTAAATTCGAGGTGGTTGGGGGCCTTCTCTTCACTTGATCCTATTGAATTGGTTCTGATGTGGTGTGATATGATCTGATTGTAGTTATATTTAAAGTCATTTCTGATCTAATTTCAATAAATAATAAGTTAAAGAGAACAAACTCTTTGTCTTCAATCTATTGTGGAATGCTAGGACCGCTTGAGTTGCCTCTAAGTGTAGCTTAGATGGTTGTGAGAAAAGAGTGTTAAGTCCGAAATTTTATGATCGATTCTCGTTAGTGAGAGTGTGTGAATTTTATTTAATATTGTAACTATTTATATACACTGGAAACAAGAGGGTCTCTAAAGTTCAAGCTAAGATTATACTATAATTTACACTTTATTACCTTGTCGGACCAAGGTGTGATTGCACCCTGGGTGAACGTTCCACCTAAGAGACTTAGCTACTTGAGGAGCCCATTTTAGAGTGGGTCTTAAATTGTGAATTAGTACAAAAACTTAAAATCTAAAAGTGGTACTCGCTCCATATAAAAATGAACTACAAGACACTATTCATATGTTCAAGCTTTATTTAATTTATTTGTTTATTTTCACTACTCATTTCTTAATATAAAATAGTCATGTCACATCTTGTTTTGAACAACTTTTTATATGTAGTTTTTAAATATATGAACTTTATTTTTAAATTTTATGCATACTAACAAATAAATTAAATTTAAAATAAATCGACCAAGCCGCGTAAACCAAACTTCTGCCGCTTTTAATATGATATGATTCTTTGTAGACCTGTGCAAATAAGGATCCGGGCCGGGTTTGATACAAATTATTAGCCCATTTGCATGGGCGGGCTTGGACCGACCCAGATTTGATGGGCTAAACTCTTTACCCATACCTGCCCACCTTAGCGGGCCGAACTGCCCACCAGGCCGCCCGGTCCGAATAAAACATCAAGAAAATCTTTTTTACACAAAAAAATCAAAAAGAAAATATTGAACTTATTTTCAAATGTTTAAAATAAAATTACCACTCGCCACATTCACATGAAAAACATAATAAAAATATTGTTACATAATTAATAAACTCATCATACAGATTAATTAAAAGACTATTGATTTTTGTTTTAGAGGGGTGAGTGATATGAATTATTATACATGAATTAAAGAAAATTTTAGAATTTATATTGTCTAGGTAATTAATAATAAAGTAAATATATTTAATGAATATGGACGGGCCTATTGGCCCGGATGGGCTAAAAGTAACTTCCAGATCCGCCCAAATACAATTCAGGCTTGGACCGGTCCGCCCATGTGGGTATTAAAGATTATCTATATCTGCCAATTTAAAGGGCGGGCTGGGCGGGCCGGACCGGCCGATCCTTGTTTGCAGAGGTCTAATTCTCTGTTTCATTGAAGCAAAGCAATCTACACTTTTTTTTTGTCATTTACACCATTAAATTCATTCAGTCTAGAAGTTTTAGTCCAACTTTTTCCTTTTAGACATAACTATTAAATTTGCCCACACTTCCTATTGGTAGAAAATCTGTCTCAATTTGACAGGTTTACCCTCACTACATTTTATTCCCTCCCACACACAAAAAAAAAGTATGGTAATCTTTGTAAACTCTACTAGAAAAACTCCACCTTCCTCTACCCAAGCGCCAAAAAAAAATTTGACAAATTTATCAGGACAAATGGAGCATTTCAACCACTAAAACATATACAATTGGAGTTTCTTTTCTTTTTTTTTTTTGGGTTTTGTCTTCTGTGTATAGGGGTATTTCAGGCACACAATTTGAGCACACTCTGGAAATGATGCTTGTAAGAGGAAGTTCTTCAATCCTATGCAGCAGCTGGTATATGGATAAAGTAAGTTACAGTAGGAGAATCACTATTACAATCAACAACACAACAGAACACCCCATTGCCTGTCATTTATTAGAAGAAAGATATTAGTGATGATCGAAAAATTATCATCGATCAAAATTTTACTGAACCGAACCAAACCCATTTGAACTGAAAACTAGTTCTAGTTGTAATTGAGAAGTCGCGAACTGAATTGAACCGAAAACTATTCCATGTCTGATGTCTCCCAAAAGAGATGTGCATGTTTCTATATTGGGAAATTTTTAGACCTTTGATATATTGCTGCATTTACTCCCAAAAGGAAGTTCTAGTGTGCCATTTTGATTCATTTCGTTGTTTATCCGAAGCTGAAACATTCATAAAACACAAGTTTGAATTCTTACAGCTATTGCAGATGCAGCGAGTCCTGCCCGTTCTCTCGGATCCTTGCGGTAGTAGTTGCAAAGATAGAGTATTGTGGCATAGTACCACATAAACGGACACAAAATGCCAGAAAGAAATCTACCAAATGAGATATCAAGCGTCAGAAACTGAATTCGGCTTAGAGCAAAGAAGAACCAACTAAGGAGGGGTTTGAAGTTCTTACGAAAACCATCCAATCCCACAACCAAAGCAAGGAAGAGGTTTATCATATAAACTTGCTTGACCGTCTTCTAGATTTCGTACCGGAGCATACTTCCCCTTGTTATGGTCTTCAGCTTTTGCTGCTTGCCCTATGCTTCACAGTGTATCCAGTGAGTATGAAGCCAATTATACAATGTGAGAAAAGTGTGAAGCTTATTTTGGGATGGATATAAAAAGAAAGTTTGAAGTTTATTTTGGGACGGAGGGAGTAAAATGGTAAATAGTAGCGGTACTAATCTATTCTAACAGCCAAAGCAAGAAACTACCTTTAAACAATGAGTAATACCGAGCAGATGGCCTCAAAAGATCAAAATGCTTGTCAGATCTCGCCAATTCAACACCATCTTTACTTTCTCCTTCCTCAAGAGCAGATTCTGTTTACAGAAGATGTAGTTTGAATCTATTATCAAGAAACGATCTAATGTTACAGAACAGGTGGGAACATGACTTGTTTTAAGAAACAGAGGGGTATATCTTTTCTTCACTCACTTTCTACCCGATCTTTTTTTATCACTCGTATTCAATATGCATCGTTATTTCCAGTTCTATGAGAAAAGATCGAAACAGGGAAGATATATACTTTTCAATTGATAGTGAACTATGGATATCAAAATTTTTATTTCTATCGAATTCTCTAATGTAAGACTGACTGACTGCTAGTAACTCTTGAGTACTTTCACACAAAAGTCTTCTCACTTTCCTTTTTTCATCCATCCCAAAATTATTTTCTCACTTTTTCTCTTTTTGTTTTTTAGAAAAGAATCTGCGGTCCAAAATACTTCTCTCTCTAGTCTCTTCTAAATCTAACCACTCATTTTTCATTATTCAATATCTTTTCTACACTTTCCCTATTCTCCCTGGAGTGAAAGTAAGCAAATTAATTTGGGACAGAGGGAGTATTTTAGTTAGCTCAAGTATGGAAATGAGATGGACATGTAGCATCAAAGAATTAATTGAACTACTTGGATCCATATAGAATTCTTTGGAGATGTGGCTTCCAGTTTGCTGAGGCAGTCCCAGCTGCTGTGCCTCTACTATAACCTGCAATATGTTGAAAAAAGAAAGAGGAAAAAAACCCTTAGCATATGATCGATGCGAGAAATATATAACCCTTATATTTAAGGCCAAAATAATACTAGTAAATGATAAAAGCACATCATAGTGACCGGTTTAAGGGCATTGAACTAATGTCATATAGGAATATCATCTAAATGCTTCAAGTTCCATTAATTCTAATAAATGGATTTAAAGAATACCATATCCTAGTAAGATAACAAATGTTCTCTTGTGACCTGAGAAGACCTAACTATCATCACATGAACCAAAAAAATCAAAGATTCCATTGCTAAAGATAAGATTCCCTTTTTCTTGAAAATTTGAGAAGTTCCACACCAGCCAAATATACAAACATAAACCAACATAAAAGGCATTGGACTATTACTCGTATCATGTTGAACATTTATAATAGAACCCAACTTCTAATATCATATAAGAGCTCACTAAGCTCAAAAGCAAAATATGATCATGGTAAGCCCCGACAACGAGCTCAAGGACCTAAAGATTGACCGGCTCCAATGGGCACACCATTTTACAAGGACATGTTAAACCATCTAACAACAACAACAAACACAGTAAAATCCCATCAAAAGTAGAGTCCGGGGAGGGTGTGTACGCAGACCTTACCCCTACTCAAAGATAGAGAGGCGGTTTCCAAGACTCCAAGAGACCCCCCCGCCCCCGGTTCAAAAACCATCTAACATTAGCAGAATCACAAATACCATAAGGATATAGTATAAGAAAGCATTGAACTAATCAGTTTGACATTTAGGACGAAAATATGAAATATCAAGCTTTAATAAAGTCTGTGCAAAAGAACCACCAAGAAGTACCCGCCCGAGCTCGAGCTAAACAAGATTCATATTGAAAGAAACTAGCAAGAGAAATGGTCAAATAGCAGTGAATGAAGAACACCCAATTCAAGAACAAGCTCACAAACCAATCTTGTTGCAACCCACATGAATGATTGATCGTAATACAAGAAGCATATGCTAAGAATACTCCCCACATTAACCGACAGAATCAGCCAAAATTCAGGTGATAGGAATCATGAAGGGGTTTGTTATCAAGATTGAAAACTGAAAAGACATTTATATTCATATAAATACACAAATCTCGTTGGATTTCTCTTCCTTTTTTTTCTCGAAAATTAGGGTTAACTGAAGATCCTTACTTGTTGCGTGTGGTAGGAGAGAATAATAATGAATTGTAGTGGAATTGTGAGTTTGATGAGCTTCGCGGATCAGGAGGGGCCGTCAGCGTTATAATAATTCCAGTGAAATGGAGTGTTGAGGGAAGGAAGGAAGAAGAATATGACTGTTTTGGGTCTTCTCTTCTTTTGTAGTCGTCTCTTATTGCTCGGTCCAAATAATGCAATTAAAACAAAATGTATTATATTGTCAAAAAAAAATGAATTACGGAGTATGAAAAATTTTAAATACAGAATAAACGTTAGTGTATAATCTAATATAAAAAAATTATATCATACAAAAAGAGGAAGTGACATAAATGATCATATACTCTTTATGTTAATAAAGAGTAAATAGTTTAATTATTTAAATAATACTCCCCCCATCCTAAAACCATTTTTACGTTTGTGTTTACGAGGTCTGGCCGACTTTATTTTCAATTCAATTTATTTGATTGTAGTTATAAAATTAAAAAATAAAAATTATATATTTAAAAACTACATCAAAAGTTCTACAAAACAAGAGGTGACAAGACTATATTATTTCATCAAATAACTAACAAAAATAGATAAATAAAGTAATTTAAGTTTGACCATGTGAATAGTAACTGGGAAGATAGTTTTAAGACGGAAGAAGTAATTATAATGAATCAAGATAACACACACACATATACTCCGTATATAACTAATCTTAAAATATTAATTTCAGATAGTGAATATATATTTGTAGAAAACAACATGTTGTTACAGCTTACCACAATAAAAAAATTGTTTATAATTGTTAAAAATATCGTTGAATCTTGATCAAGATAATGGTATAAATTATCGTGTACATACTACAGAGTACAGAGGTCAAGGTTGCTCATTAATAGGCAAGTTCTTGGGGTAATTTGACTTCTTACAATAACAAAGAATATCGATTATGCATAGGAAGAAGTCACCATACATACAAGAGACAAATTTTTATTCTTTATTTGTCAAATTAAGATTATACTCTTTCATTCTGAAAAATATTTCTCCTTTTTTTCTAGACAGTTTAAAAAATAAATTTCACTTACTTTATCTCATACTACCTCCGTTTCTCAAAAGAGTTCTTCTTTTGACTTTGGGGGAAAATAATGAAGTGCTAAATTGTAGTTGACTTTCCAATTTTGCCCTTGATGTGATTGGTAAAAGTAAGATGTGATAGTTTAGTTGTTAGTGAAAAAGTATGATGTGATAGGTAGGGTATGAAAAAATAGGGGTAAAAGTGGTTTTTTAATAGAAAGGGGAAGTGTTTTAAGAAAAACAAAAAAAATGAAAGAGGAAGGGTTTTAAGAAACGGAGGGAGTATTAAAATATAGAGCAATTAACATGTAACTTACATAATTTTTCTTTTGTCTAAATAAATTCCAACACACACTTTTACTTTTTAAATTTTTTTTTTGAACATTGTGAAAGTCCAATTAGTTAAAATGTTAGAATAACAATAATTTTAACAATGACAAGTGTTTGTAAATTTGTATCTAAAAAAAGATTAAATTCCATAAAAGGTCTCCAGTTATATGCCGTTTTACATATTTAGTCCCTACATATCAAATATTACTAATTTAGTCCCCAATTATTATATTTATTTCCACGAATGGTCCTTTGTTAACATTTTCGTTAAAAACGTGGGCAAAATTATAAATTCACACTCCTTTCTCTCCTCAATTAGGCTTCCCTCCTCCCTTGCACACCTTTCTCAAACCCGTCGCTGAGTTTCTAGCTTTGAACCCTAAACTAAAATCATCACTCTTCTCTCAATTGTATGTCTAACTGGAGGAACGATCATTTAAGTTTTTGGTTTAAGAGATTCAACCTCAGCGACGAGTTTAGAAAAGAGTATGAGAAAATGGAGGAAACTTAATTGAAGAGAGTGAGGAATATGAATATACAATTTTGTCCACGTTCTTAACGGAAATGTTAACAAAGGACCATTCGTGGAAATAAATACAATAATTGGGGACTAAATTAGTAATATTTGATATGTAGAGACTTAATATGTAAAACGACCTATAACTGGGGACTTCTTATGTAATTTACTTCTAAAAAATACGGAGTAACAATGATTGTCATTCATAATATTCATAATGTCAAACTTGGTGTTATTGGGAGCTGGTAATTTTAGTCAACAAAAAACAGCTTCCTCATCTGCTGTGTCGGCATGTTTCATTCTACCATCACCAATCAACCATTCGGACACACGAACTTTTTACCTACCAGAAAATCCAGAGAGAGAGAAATTGAGCTGAACGATTCACGAATTTCTCCGCGCAAGTAGAAAATAGTCAAAATACCCATTTGCCAGAAGGGATTTTTGATGAAGAAAGGAGCTTTTGCCTCAACTCTCAAGCTCTCCCTTCCTCCCGATGAAGTCAATCTCTCCAAGTTCCTGTAATGCCCCTCTTTTCCAGTTTTCTTCTCTATCTGTTTATGCATTAGGGTTAGGTTTTACTGTTTCTTTGATGGGATTGATGGATTTTTCTTGTTGTTCTTGCTGTGTAGGACTCAGTCTGGAACCTTCAAGGATGGAGATCTTCTGGTGAACAAAGACGGGCTTCGAATCGTCTCCGAGGGTCAAGTTGAAACTGTATGTTTTTTTTTCTTCTGCAATTTGGCTTTCAAGATTTCATTTGTATCCATTTCTGTTTGTTAGGGCAACAGATTGTGATTATGGGAATGTAAGATTATCCTCTTCTGTTTGGCTGGAATTGTGAAAAGAGAATATTCTTGGGTTCCAAGGACAGATAATATAATCCATCCATTCTTAAATAACAGTGCATTATGACTTTTTTAGTACATTAAAAATTGAATGAATGTGGACATACATTGTGTCCCATTCATTTGATTCTTTACGAATGTAGAAAGTCGTAATGGACATTTTTTGGAGTAAGGGCAGAAATTGAAAGTAAAATGGAATCTAACACTACCTAAGAAATACTAAGACTTGGGATCCCACCCTAAACGTTCAAACGTATCGTAGTTCCACTGCCTTATACGTTACTAATGTTTTTATACTTGAACAATGTGCGATTGCTTAACAAAAAACACATGGGTGTGTTGGAAAACCTAACATCACCTTCATCACAATACCAGGCTCATTTCAGATTACCTGAGTGAAGCTTCACTTACTAATATTGGTTTTTAGGTTTGGTTTTTACTTTATTGAGTTGCCTCTAGGAAATGAGAGTAATGCAATAACTTGTTATAAGCATTAGACTGATCCGTGATGATTGTTTTAAAGAAATACTACGTAGTTCTATACTCCGTAAATCTTTTACTTGGTTTGTTCAATCTCAATATCCATTTTTTGTAGAACTACCAAAGCGCGTTCGCTTTCCCTGTTATACTAGTAGAATTATAAAGTGAGATCACATAGCTAGAAAATAATCAATGAACATTCTTCACCACCATTATATGCTTTGCATATGCTTGCCATATTTTTTTACCAATGCTACTAATTATGTTCTTCTGGTTAGACTACTGGTAGAAAACCCCAATTTCCCACCTCCGTAGTGGGATATACTTTGTTGGTATGCTGGTAACTGTAGTAGAAGTTACTCAATCATTTGTCTTGGTTGTATTGTATAGTCTTCAGTTATACACCCGGCAGAAGATAATCAGCTAAGCTTAGCGGACTTTGAGTCTATCAAAGTTATTGGAAAGGGAAATGGTGGGGTTGTGCGGCTCGTTCAACACAAGTGGACTGGTCAATTTTTTGCTCTCAAGGTACTTCCATAGCTTCCGTCCAATGCAAATGGAGCTAAAAGTGTCATTGTTGACAATGTTTTAGTTTTGGGCATATGTTTACCAAGTCAAAATGGAACCTTAAATTTCCCTTACACTCTTACTTTGTGTGAAGTTTTGCGTAGTAAATGTAGCAATGCATCTAGGGTCTAACGGAAACAGTCTTGTGAATTCTTCCCTTACTCGCCTTTTTTTGTTGTCATTCTTCTTTCCACCATCTAATGACTTGCGATTTCGATGTGAATATATGTACTCAGGTCATTCAAATGAACATAGACGAGTCTGTTCGCAGGCTTATTGTAAAGGAACTGAGAATTAATCAGTCTTCACAGTGCCCTTATGTTGTTGTATGCCACCAATCCTTTTTTGAGAATGGCGCTATCTCCATTATCCTCGAGTACATGGATGGTGGATCTCTTGCAGATTTCTTGAAATTAGTCAAAAGTATCCCTGAACTGTATCTTGCTGCTATCTGCAAGCAGGTAGGCCGTAAATTTGTAACTTTTGACTGCACTCACGTATGGTTACTTCATGTCTATTTGAACATCAGAAGGTATTAGCTAATTAGCCTATGTAACTATGGAGCTATCTCAGAGTGCATGAATATATATATGAATGACTCTCTTAACTTCTCGAATCCCGTGCATAAATATGGGAGCTAATTACAATTGTTAATGACCAATCCATCCATTTGAGGGACTTGGTATACAACAACCAACCCAGTAAAATCCCACAAGAGTAAGGTTAGGGGAGAGTGTGTGTATGCACACCTTACCCCTACTAGGAACTAGAGATGTTATTTCCAAGAGACCCTCCAACTCAAATGCAAAAGCAGAAACAAAGTAAAGATAGAAGCACAAACAAAGTAATAACACAAACACACGAAGCACACATACGAGGGACTTGGTATACATGATGTAGAAAAGGAAGGAGGAAAGAAAACATGCTATTTGTATCACTATTTTTCTAGTTTTGAAGAAAAATATGTTACAAAAATATACATGCCCAGAGTAATATATATCAAGTATTTTATCATATGCGTGCTGTGTCTCATTTATGTAAGAACATCAACAACAGCCCAGTGTAATCCCAACTCCATTGGGATCTTACAGGTCAAGATGTACACATCGGTTAGAAAAAGCACTTACTAAAAATACTTCTTTGAAAAAGCACGAATTTCCTTTCCTAAGCAAGCATACACATGCTTTTTCATTGTTACACACATTTTCCGCTTTCTTGTCAAATACATGACTCATTTTTGGGGACGAAGTGTTTTTCGTCATGTGAATAATTTATTCCATGAAAACAATCATTCCAAACGCGTGCTTCCCTTAACATTTTTTCCCACATCAAGCAGGTGCTCAAGGGATTGTGGTATCTTCATAATGAAAAACATATCATTCACCGGGACTTGAAGCCTTCAAATTTGCTTACAAATCACAGAGGTGATGTTAAGATAACCGATTTTGGTGTGAGTGCAGTACTAGCAAACACATCCGGAGCCGCTAATACCTTTGTCGGCACATACAATTATATGTCTGTGAGTATACTATACTTTCTAGAGTGTCCATGCCCTTTGTTTGTCTATGCAAGCACAATTGCTTCCTC
>OOIL02002239.1:2903824-2919769 GCA_900332095.2 Cuscuta campestris
CAATCCCAGGGACTGTTGGTATTGCTTAGCAAGGAATTGTCTTAATCTTGCAAGTTTGAGAGGCCAAGTAAAGTTTAAGAAGTCACTCTGCCTTGCCTATGATACTCACTCTTCCACATACTCTGCCTGTGATAGACATTTCACAAATTTTATTTTGATGTATCATTATCCAAAATGTGTTGCCTTTTTTAAACCTTTGTAATATGTATGCTGTATTAAGTTGCTCCACTAATATTTAAGTAAATATTAAGTTATTATATGATATTAATATTTTGAATATATGATTTATTTTTGTTTCATGATTAATATTTTATATAATTGAAATAAATTTTAATTATTAAATATGGGTGCTTCTGAAACACAGTTGTTTGATATGAAACAAAATAGTCTTCTTTGTTCTAGATATACTTTAAAAAACAACAGTTGTTTGATGCAAATATTTCTAGTGGTCTTTCAAGCAATTGTCTGATAACTAATTCGATTACTACTTAAACATATAGTTTGAATATTTCAAGGACCACTAAACAAAATCATAGTGTTAATAATTGTTATACAACAAAAATAAACAGTTGTTTAAAATAAGACCAAAGTAGTAGTCTTAGCTTGTACATACAACACAAAATAATAGTTGTTTGATGAAAATATTTGTAGTGGTTTTCTGAGCAGATGTCTGATAATCAATTATACTACTGTTCAAAAATATAGTTTGAATATTTTAAGGACAACTACAAAAAAGCATTGTGTTATTGCGCACTATACAATTGAAAGAAACGGTTGTTTAACATACAACAAAATTAGTAATCTATGTTTTAGAAATATAACATTAGATAACAGTTGTCTAACACTATTTCTATTTAGTAGTCTTCCGAGCAGCAGTCTGATATATGTTTCAACTACTTTAAAAATTAGATATCTATACTTTTGACCGACAACACCAAACAATAGGAGTCTGAAGTTGAAAACAACAGTAGTATATATTATAGATAGACAACAAAAAATCACAATTGTCTTTAACTCTAGAAAACAGATGTCTTACTCATACGAGGACAACTTCAAAAACATGTACTCTGAAAGATCACAAAATAGGTGTCGTCAATCGTACTACACAATTGTTTTTAACTGTTGTCTGTAAATATATCAGACAGCTGCTCGGAAGACTACTGAAACCAACACAGTTAGACAACTAAAAGAAACAGTTGTCTGCATCTGTTTTTGACGTAGTGAATCACCACACACGATAGCAGTTTTACCTTGGGAGGAGAATGTCTCCGTTTTTCTAATACGGTAGGCGGCACTACTACATTAAAGACAGCTCCGACGACTCTGTTGTCCTTCTACGGTGTTTGGTTTTTACAGGTTTAGTTCATAGTGACCTCAATGGATTTTACTCCTAATTTGTCAATTAAGTTAATGTTTGTAGTATTGTGAACGCTTTTTATATTTTTGTAATATAATGTGTATCAATGTATATTATACATATATATATTCGAGTTCTTTATATATATGGACATTATAAATTAAATGACAGTAAATTTCGAACTACATTTGATCAATAAGGAGACCATGGTTTTTTTTAAAATTAAATTTCTCTTTTTAAAACAATAAAATAGGGAGACCTTTGGTCAATTTGGCTTGAAGGTGACAAAACATTATTAGGTATTGTCCATAATCCTTATCATATCATACGTAAGTATGTTTCCATCTTCTTCTCAATTTTTTGTTAAATCTATTCGTGCAGAACCATCTTCTCCCCTCAAATTGGTGTATGATTATCCTGAATACCCAACTTGAACAACAAAAACTCAAAAGTAAGATTAAATAACGCTTTGATAAATAAATCGGCAACTTGTAGACGAGTGGGAACATAATGAGTCTGTTGACTCTGGTGTCTTTCTACTGTGTTTGAAAACACAACAGCCCATTTGCAAATCCTTAGCCCATTTTCAGTACGGTAGACGGTCACTACTACCTTTAAGGACATCTCTGACGACTCCACTGTCCTTCTACAGTGTTTGGTTTTTACAGGTTCAGTTCATAGTGACCTCGCTGGATTCTGCTGCCACAGGTCGTAATGTCCTTGCTGGTGTTTTGGACTAGTCATATTGTCCTCGTTGTTGTTCCAGCAACCTCACCAGTGCTCACAGTGTCCTCGTCTCAGACTTACTGCTTCAGCCAATGCCAAATGTCCTTGCAGTCCAGTGCATAATGTCCTCAAACAGCAAAACCTTTTGAAGACTCAAAAACTTATTTCCTGTTTTATTTCTTTTATAACATTCTAAATAAATTATACCCGGAGTAAATTCAAAATTTATTTAATATTATTTTTCGGGACCTTTTGTCTTCCCCTCTGTTGTAATAGGTACATTGTAACAATGAGCTCTAACAACTATTTTCCATGTTGTACCATTCTTGAGGCCCTTCACAGTAAAACCAAATGGGTTAAAGTTTGATTTTCCATAGTAAGTTTACAAATTGAAAGAAGGTTTTTAATGATGTTGGCATGGGTACGTGTGAAAAGTATATTTATTAATTATTTCGTATTAAGTTTATAAGTTATTAAATTTTTTTAATACTAAAGAAAAAGATTGTTCACCACGTATTCTCTACTTTTTTTACGAGTTAAAAGTACTCATTTTCACATATTCTTTATTTTATTTCTACATCCAATGAGTACTCATATTCTTTATCTTATAAATTGCCAAATTGTAGTAGCCCCAAATTAAAATTAAAAAGGTACGTACTCCATCCTAAACAATCGTTGACAAATCGAACAAATTACGATACTTATTAATTAAAATTATTTTTATTTTAGTTTGTTCTAAAATTTATATAAAAAAATTAAATAAATATATAATCAAAATCTATAATACATGACATGACATAATTCTATATTTCAATTCTATTCACTTAACCCCGTAGGTCAATGGCATTTATTGTGAATTTGTGATGGAATTATCTTGTTTTAAATTTCAATTATAACTAAAAAATCACGTGGTTCGTGTTTTTTATTCTTCGGTTGACTTTAAATATGCCTTTTTCATATTATTAAAAGGTTAAAATTCACTGCTTGTTCTTTAAGTTATTGCATTTAACACGCGGTTAGTGTTTCAATTTTAAAAGTTTCATCACAAATAATCTTTCAAGTCATGTTAGCATTGTATGGTTAATCCTTCAACTTTAAAAATTCCACAGATAATCCTTCAAGTCACGTTAGCGTTACGTGGTTGGTCCTTCTGCTAATTTTATTGTTACTCTATGCATTGTTTTCTATTTTTCATTATAAATATACTTGAGGAACTTTCTTTTATTCATACACTTGAGTCGATCATACTTTTTGTATATTTATTTTAATTAAAATATTTGTAAAAAATTAAAGTACGTACTTGACTATAAAAATTCTAAATTTGATAAAAGCTTTAAGGCGGAGTGATTTATAGTTAATAAAATTAAACTAATAAAAGCAGAAGTAACTTATTTTATGTAAAAATTGGAGTAATTAAAGTAAGAATAACTATTATTATTAAAAATAGACCTAAATTAAATATGGTTCAATTATATGAAGAAGAAAAAGTTCCTCACGTGTATTTAAAATTGAAAAAATATAGAAAAAATGCATGGATCGGACTCGCGACAAAATTAATGGAAGGACCAATCATGCAATCTAACATGACTTGAATGATTATTCGTGAAATTTTCAAAGTTGAAAGACCAACCCTGAACCGTTAAAATGACTTGAAAGACTTTACATAGAATTTTCAAAGTTGAAGGACTAACCATACATGACGCAATAACTTGAAAGACCAACGGCGGAATTTAGCATATTAAAATCGTACCCCTAATTTTTCAAGTTTGTGTTTGTAGTCTTGTGAACGCTTTTATATTTTTGTAATATAATGTGTATCAGTGTATATCCGAGTTTTGTATATGAACATTTTTTTTTAAAATAGATGACAAGTAAATTTTGAACTACATTTGATCAATAAGGAGACCATGATATTTTTTTAAAAGGAGACCTTTAGTCAATTTTGGCTTGACGGTGACAAAACATTAGGTATTTTCCATAATCCTTATCATGTCATCATACGTAAGTATGTTTCCATCTTCTTCTCAATTTTTTGTTAAATTATTTATTACTCCCTCTGTCTTGAAGTAATGGTTTAGTTTAACTTTTTCAAGTCAGATTAGACAAACTTTAATCATTATTTACTTTTAATTTGCACTACATAATGATACAATATATAAAATTAAATTTTGAAACTTCAAAACAAGTTAGTTCTAATATAATCATTTTTGTATTAATGTACATCATCATATTTTTTATTTAATTGAAGCTTAAAATTTGTTCAATTTAACAATTCAAATTGGACGAATACTCTGGGACATAAATAGTATTAATATTTCCCATTTTGAACTCTTTGAGCTGAGCTATAAATAACAGCATGCAGCAGCTCAGAATCATAACACAATAAATCCTTCAAGAAAAGAAAATTATAGTTTTCATCTCACAAATTTCATATATTGGAAATCATGGCCCTGTCCAACAAAATTGGCTTCTTCATCATCCTCCTTGTGTGTGGTAAGTCATATCAGTCCGGCCTTAATTATTTTGCTCCTCAAAATCTATTTTAAAAAAATATTTTTTGGATTAAAAATTATTATGTACGCACTATTATATCATAATAATATAATCGAAATTAGAAGAAGATGTTCATATTTTTTTGTGAGAAATTGAACTACGACCTCATTAATTAATAACATTATATATATGTATATATGTGTGTGTGTGTGTGTATATATATTATTTATTTATTTATTTATTTATCTATGTGTGGGTTTAAAATGATTTGATAATATAATTTCAGTCAAATATCTTAACGTGCAACGGGGAGATAATAATTTTGGACGGAGGGAGTATTAGACATGTTTTATATAGTATTTTCAAAATACTTTTTTATCTAATTAATAGATTTTATAAATTTTATACTCCGTATAATTTAAGGTCAAAGATAAAAAAAAATTACTAAGTGCAAAAAGTTAAACTAAACAAATATTCAAGGACATGGCTCATTTACAAAAAATATCGACCGCTAATAGAACAATATAACAATATGTGTGTGTGGCAGGTATGATTCTAGAGGGTAAAAATGGAAATGCCGAGACGATTTGCACTCTAGAATGCAACACAAAGGCGGTGTATATCCGCTGCTTACCAGACAATAAAAAGACAAAAATAGGCTCAGGCGGCTGCACCAATTGCTGTGTGAGCCGAAAACGCGGTTGCCAGCTCTATGACTCTAATGATCGCCGTCTTTGTGCACCACTTATTGCTAATTAATTTCTATAATTAATTAGTACTTTCAACTATTATTCCTAGGGGTGTAAACGGATATTAATCGGATCGGATGTGCCATTACCAAATCCGTATCCGTTTATTTTTGTCGGATATCGAATTCGGATACGGATCTTGACGGATACTGAAAATCAAAACCGTATCCGCATCCGTCGGATATCGGTCGGATATCGGATAAATCCGTATCCGTTTCTAATTTTTAAAATCAAATTAAACAATACTTTAATTTTAAATTAGATTAAAGTCAAACTATTATTAAATCAACTATAAGTTGGTATGAGATTATTATTTTCTTTGTTTTCATGATTTATAATATTTTACGATAACTTCATATGATAAAACNGTCTACACATTTATTTTGTATATAAAAATGTCTTATATTTTGAAATATCAATAGAGAAACAAATTATAAACATAAAAAATTAGGAAAAACTATATATAACGGATCGGATATTCGGATAAACGGTTATTTAAACGGATGCATATTCGGATCGGATTTTAAACGGATCGGATATACAATTACCAGATCCGTATCCGTTTAGTAATCGGATATCCTTAATCGGATACGGATAATATCTGTTTAAAACGGATGCGGATATTTCCTCTTCAAACGGATACGGATGCGGACGGTAATCGGATTTTCGGCTATCCGTTTACAGCCCTAATTATTCCTATTAAGTGTTTGTGTTACCGAGTATATTATTATGTGTCGGTTTGAAATGACGTTAGAGAGTAGTGTTTGCGTTACATACCGAGTATATCTACGATGATCGTAAATAGCTTTTTCAAAACGCTTACGCTAATCTCTAACGCTATTCTCGAACAGGCCCTATATATCAATCCAATAAAATATACTCAACAATAAGTATAATAATGTGTATACTTCGATCAGATGTGATCCTAAATAAAATTACTAAATGTTTTGTGTGTAGTGTGTGTTGCATACCATTGTCTTCATAATCAACAACACGATATATAGATGATTACAGGAGAGAACTAAACACAACCCCGGCCATTTGCAAATCTTAAGCCCATTTGCAGTTAAATACCCGTTAGCACTCCCCTCGGATTGGTGCATGATTGTTTGAATGTCCAACTTGAACAATAAAACTTAAAAGTAGGCTTGGATAACGCTTTGGTAAATAAATCGACAAATTGTAGACGAGTGGAAACATAATGAGTCGAGACTTCTCTACGTTGAATACATTCCTGAGAAATATGACAACCAATATCAATATGATTCTTTCACGCATGGAACACTAGATTAGCTCCACGAAACAATACCGAATGGTTATCACTATTTACAATGGGTGACCCCTATAAAATGTCCCTAGACGCACGAGTGAGGATAAAGTGCGTGGGAAATACTTGTGTTAGTTTGTGAAGCCAGTCTACAATCCTATAAGCGGACACTTATGGCCAGGGCGGGGGTCGAGGTGTTATAGGGCTACTAAGTAACATCCCTAGAGGCATGCTTCAATCAAGATATCCAATTCATATTTGCATGGCAAACACCATCCCAGTACACGATCGAGCATATTCAATTTCGAAAAAATATTTCAAGGGATCCAGATTCTTCAGATGAAAAGAAAGCAAAAGCAACTCCATTAGTAACGGAAAGCGAAATGGGAGCATCCTAAACCATGAAAACGAGGTTATGTGAGAGGAATATAAGCATTGTGGTACTAGGCGAAGCAGCTAGTTGTCGGATATCGTTTGATAGATGAGCACAAAGTGGTGTTATTACTTAAAAATAAGAATATTGTCAAGCTAAACCAAGATAGCTAAGGTATTAGGCCTACGCTGAAACAGAAACAAAGTGTGGCCCTTGTGTGCCTGTTTGAAACCATATTGACGCATAGCAGTGGTTAATTTCTCAAACCATTTGTGGGGTGACTATCACAATCTGTAAAGAGACGTTCGTAGGTGACACACCTTAAATGGGTTAAGATAGGAATACTCGGGGGTACCTTTGTATAGACTTCCTCATGAGGGAATCATGAAAAACAGTAGTGTTCATGTTATGGATTATATAGTAGGATATTAGATTATATATTTATTAGTTTAATATTAATATTATTATTATTATTATTATTATTATTGTAATGTAGATTTTATTAGGTGAGCAAAATTATAAGCTCCTTCGAGGTTTCTTTACGGTTCTTTTCCTCGTCGCTTTTATTGAACCGTCAGGTTAGGTTTAGGGTTAGCTAGGGTTACTTTGTCTCCTATATATAGAGATGTAACTCCTTTAGAATAATTCAATCAATAAACAACTCAAAACCCTAATTCCTTCTCCCCTCTCGGTTCACCGATTCCTTCTTCGCCTCAATTCTTCTTCTTCTTCTTCGTCCCATATTTTCAAGAGCTCGAAGACGCTCTGAGTCTTCCCTATCCGATACGGAGTTCGTATCATTAGTGCTCTCATTGATTTGAACACCCAAAAAAACAAAAAAAAAACAATCTGTTGTTGCCAGCCGTTCCAGATCTGTTTGTGCGAATTTTCACGCCGACGAGAGAAAACCAGAATTGCTAGGTCTGAGCTTTACCTCTGCCGCTGAACACAATCGGCTGTTCCAAATCTATTTGGTGCTTTTGTTGGAGAAAAAAAGAATTGCAGCCCTGTTGACGGCGGAATAGATCAATTTACGCCACCAGTTTTTTTTCCTCATTGCTGCTGCCGGAAGAAATCTTGGACGAGGAAACACCGTCCCTCACCAAATTCGCAAAGTTGGGGAGAGGGTGAAGCCCCTATATACTGCCGATCCAAAAAAAAACAGTCAAACAGGATAAAGCCCCAATTGCGGAATAGCCAAAAGAATTCACAATTTGAAGTCTACATGTTTTGCCGTATGTAAGAGTACTGTTCCTCCCTGAAGTGCATTGCTTTTTCATTGTTTTTTTGGATCAGTCTTATCACTCACAACTATGGTCTCGATTTTAGATAAAATTATTGTGACCATGGATGATGCTTTGAACAAACTTCTTGGTGTGTTGAAAAATATCTTTTATGGAAGAGTTGAGTTTCATGACGGGGTCTGTATAGCTTATGATCATGTGGATGAAATTTTGAAGACGCTCCACTTATTTCGTCATCTTTTAGATCTATCGTATTCTGACTCTGAGTTATATGCGTTCAATGTGGAAATCTCTTGCTCGTTACAAGATTTGGTGCGTGGTACCCCGATGTCATTGAGTGATATTCCCTTGGAGTTAAAAAGTTTCAAAACAAAGATGATGGATGCTATAAGGAATCTTCTCGGTGTTCCCATTGCTCCACCTGATCTAGCCCCTACAACCACTCTACACAATCCTGCACCTACTGACATAGAATCTGTGGAGTGTACGGTTGGGGATTCAGTAAGAGTTCCTGCCGTTGATGCCGATGATGTTTCTGTTGGAGGTATTGTTATGGATTATATAGTAGGATATTAGATTATATATTTATTAGTTTAATATTAATATTATTATTATTATTATTAATATTATTATTATTATTGTAATGTAGATTTTATTAGGTGAGCAAAATTATAAGCTCCTTCGAGGTTTCTTTACGGTTCTTTTCCTCGTCGCTTTTATTGAACCGTCAGGTTAGGTTTAGGGTTAGCTAGGGTTACTTTGTCTCCTATATATAGAGATGTAACTCCTTTAGAATAATTCAATCAATAAACAACTCAAAACCCTAATTCCTTCTCCCCTCTCGGTTCGCCGATTCCTTCTTCGCCTCAATTCTTCTTCTTCTTCCTCGTCCCATATTTCAAGAGCTCAAAGACGCTCTGAGTCTTCCCTATACGATACGGAGTTCGTATCATAATATTATTAATATTAAACTAATAAATATATAATCTAATATCCTACTATATAATCCATAACAGTTCACATCAAGTTGGTAAACTTCCCTAGTTTTTAGCCACGTAGATCAATTGATAAAAGAATGTGTGCAGTCCCCATTTTTGCAACCGGGGCAAAGATGTCTATCAAATCAGTGCCCTTATCTTGGTAAACTACCAAGAACAACCAATTGTGCATTGTCTCGCTCCTTAGAATCATCGAAACACCCATCATGTAATTTATCATAATTTACGAAGTTAGTGATAGAGAATCGAGAGTATCTGAATATAGTATTGGTTCATCAATTTGAAATGCATTAGGCGCAGATATAAAAGTATTATTTTCTTTTTTTTCATATTTTTCATATTATTTTTTTTCTTATTTTGAATTGGACTATTTCAAAAAAAAAATTGTTAAAAAATAAAAACATCTTGCCCTTTGTTGGAAAATGTCACAAAAGAAAATGAAAAGTTGGAAAATGACTAGTAGAATGTCACAAAAGAAAATGAAAAGTTGGAAAATGAAATAAAATACTCCGTACAGAATAAAAGAAAAAAGAATAAGAAAAAATAATGAAAGAAAAATAAAAAAGCTACCTTTAATATTTCAAGTAAAATTGAAATAATTAAAATAAAAAATGACATAAACTCACTCCTTCTCAAGTTTAAAACCAATTATAATCAAAATTAGAAAAACTATTATGGGATTTAAAAAATGGAGAATGGAAAAATGAAATAAAATATGGAGTTAAAGAAAAGGATAGTTCTTTAATTTTTCCTTCTTTTTGAATAACTTTTGTATCCTTTTTTTCTTTTATTTTATTTTTACTTTTTTGTAATGTTTCCCCAAAAAAATTATTTTGTTTTTTAAAATAAATATATGATTTTTTTGAGATGGAAAGTGTACATGTTATTTTATTTATTTATACAAGCAAAAAAATTAAAATGGAAAAGATAAAAGAGTGAAACTGCATGATAGGGAAAAAAGACATAAATGTCATTTCAAGTTTATCAGTGGGGTTCTAGTGACACCCACTTTTGGTGACAGTAGCAGTGCCACTGTCATTTTGGGGCACTTCCGGTGCTCCGTTCGTAAAATTGACGGTTCCAACCCCCCTAACTCACCCCCTAAACCTCCCACCCTATCCTCGCCCCTGCACCCCAACCCCGCCGTAAGCCCCCCACAAAATGTGTGGGTATTATGCATTGCAGGGTTGAAAGTTTAGGGGATGGGTTATGGGGGTAGGAACCGTCAATTTTACGAACGGAGCACCGGAAGTGCCCTAAAATGATAGTGGCACCGCTAGTGTCACCAAAAGTGGGTGTCACTAGAACCCCACCGCAAGTTTAGAAACCATATTGGTTTACAAATAATTTTTTAAAAGAGAACGTGTTTTGGTGCTTTTTTTATAAATCACGAGGTATCCGTGCTATCAACCCTTAATTTTAAGGTCAATTTGTAATTTTAAAGTAGATCTTTTTGTCTAACAACTTCTGTGTAATTTTGATTGGATATGTATTGCCCGGACGGGTAGCCCAACTGGTCCAAATAGAAAATGTCAAACCCGTTAATTCTGGGGTCGAATTTCGACAGCGGCAACGTGGAGTCCTATTATTTGCAATAGCTCCTTGTGTGCACCGGGTACGGGGCGACCTCTCTAAGGACGAGATTGAGATTAACCCATCCCCTAAACTTTCCACCCCCTAATATTAGGTCGATCTCGGTATAATTACTAAAACTTAAGTCATTTATTTAAATAACACTTAAACTGTTTTATTCCTTAAATAGCACTTAATAATGTCCAGAAGAGGTGATAATGTCATGTGATGGCGAGCATTTACTTGAATAATGACTAATGGATAATGACTAAAAGTGTTACATTGGGAAAAAAACACATGATGTTTTAGTACTATTTAAATAAATTTTCCATAAATATAACTACTTAAAATTAAAAAGAAGGTTAATTATTTGTATTTGTATATATGCAGGCATATTTATAGTGGGAAAAAATGTGGATGCTCAGGCGGCGGGGTGCCCTAGAAATTGCGACCCAGACGCGGCATATATAAAGTGCCCACCCAAGCAAAAAAAGACTGAAGCAGGCTGCACAAATTGTTGTGTTAGTAGAAGCCGTGGTTGCCGCCTCTACTACTCCAATAATACTCGTCTATGTTAATATTTAATTGATTACAATTAATAAGTTTCAAATCATGCTTTTTATATACACAATCTCCATCCAATAAAAATAAAGTCTATATATATATACACACACACACAAGAATAATACTTCGATCATATGACCACATATTGTATCTAGCCCTAAATAAAATTGTTAAATAATTGTGTACTCTGTGTGCTACATGTTATTGTCTTCAATTAATAAAGATAGAGTACATATTTGTATTTGACTGGCGCTTCTTTGCATCTAGACTCCACGTCTGATCTTAATCTCCTAATCTTAATTCGAATGCTAATACTAATACTAAGCAATCCACAACAGTAAGATCCATATAATTAAAATGGACCTGAGAATCATAGAAGTATTTGTATTTATATTTAAAAAACAAGAAATAAAGGCAAATTATTATCTGTACTTAAGGTCCATTGTGGACATCTATATATGGTATATAAGCATTTTTAAGTATTGAAATACGCATTTTTAAGTATTGAAAGACGCATTTTTAAAAAGTAATCGATATACAAGCTCTTAAGTTGAATTAAGTAATAGATTGGGTTCAATTTTTTAATACAGTTCAATCCAAATATTTTATAGCTTAATCCAGTAATTCTTACCTCATCATAAATTCATAGACAACTTAATCCCCCATAAGTTTAAACTTGTAGACTTTTTTAGATAGTACAACATGTAATGCATGAGGTACAAACACTTAAAGGAAGAACTCCTAGAGTGAATAAATATTTCTCAAAACTTATCATCTCCTAGAGTGAATGTTTGTCCCTTCAAATTTTATTTGTGACAATTTGTACTTCGATACCCTAATTAAATACAACTCCCATCATTTTTTTTCAAAAAAAAAAATTCAAACTTATTTCATTCAAATACTGTTCCGCTCACGAAATAGATTGTTACATTCAACTTGATACGGAATATATAGTATAGTAAGTTGATTAGAAATTTCACTATATAGTATAGGCTCTCGTCTCTTCATCCTTTTTTAACTGTCTCATTTGCTATTTGTGGCAAACGTTTGACGAATAGATTTCACCAAGTGTATATGACCCTAAATAAAATTATTAAACATTTGTGGCAATACAACAATGTGTGTAGCATATTGTCTTCAATAATCAATAAAGATATATGAATGCATATTTATATCTATATTTTAAAAAAACAAGAAATGAAAGCATGTGTTCATTACTACATTAGACAATTTAATCCACCATAAGGTATGAGACAGATTTGAAAATAAAGAACAAACATTTGATGCCTCCCAAATTGCTCACTTAATTTCATCCCTTTTTCACAGCAGAATATATACTTAAGTATTCACAGTAAAAAAAAAGAAAAGAAAGATATCTTTTTTATGACTACAACAAGAACAGAAATCAAACTTGCAGCTTCAATCAAAGCTGGTGGTATTTACAACTATGTCTTTTTATATCTGCACACAACAAATGATCAAACAAAGCCTAAAAAGGAGAGTGTCACTGATCAAGGAGTTATGTCCTGAAACACTTGCAGCCTGTTATTGTTCCTTTGCTTCAGCTTGCGAAGAGGCATTTCCGTGGCAGTCGCGAAATCGCGCACATGAGGAGGAAGAGCCAAACTGTCCATATTATCAAAGTTTAACTCCTTATGCCAAGCAGATGATGAGCCACCAACAAAAGAAGTGTCAAAGCACTTGGAATGGTGTTTGGTAATTTCTTCAGGTTGTGTGTGGTACCCACCATTGATATCCAGTGTTTCAACTCTTCCTGTTACCAAGAACTCTTCATTTTCATCATTGCCTCCTCCTTCTTCTTCTTCTTCAACCATATCAGCCCAACTCTTCTGCATTTTCTCCTTAGCAGTGGAAGGGAAGAACCCAGATTTTCTTGAACCAGAAGTTGATGGTGATGGTGATGATGCTTCTGATGCATCCAAACTAATGGGCAAATTGCATTTCGGGTCCCTTCTCCAATTCCCATCGCGAAAGTGAGACCCTGTCTTGAAGTTGGGCTTCTCAAAATGCAGTCTTCTGCTGGCTCTAGACGACCACGCCGAGGTCCTTGGACTTCCCCTACCAGAAACAGGACACCCATGTTTTCTCCCCAAGCAAATGCCAGATGGTTTTCGCTCTAGTTCCGAGAGCATTTCCATGGCGCGGTCAAGGGACTTGCAGCACGAGTCGCTCATCTCTTCGCGATCTTGCGACGAAGAAGCTCTGATGGATTGAAGCAGAAACTTGGCCTCCGCAATCTTGTTCATTTGCATCAAGCAGATTGCAAGGTTGCACTGCTTGTTCTTGTCTGGTTCAAGGGAAAGAGCTTTTCTGCACCCATTCAGAAAAAGAATATTAATAGACTAAGTACAAATCTCATAAAGCTTTCTAACTGACCTCAAAGCAAGGGTTAAAAAAGAAGCTTTTATGCACCATACCTGTAGTTCTCTTCAGCCAACTTGAAGTTATCTGTTTGCATGTAAGCCCATGCCAAATTACCAAGCAACCTGCATCATCATCACCATCACCATCGTTATCATCAATTCATCATCATCATCACCACCATCATCATTATCATCAATTTATCATCATCATCATTATCATCAATTCATCACCATCATCATCACCATCATCATCATTATTTTCAAGTGGGCAGGAAATTGAAAAAGGTAATGTAGAATATTTATGTATATATAAATACCTGGAGTATTCCTTGTTAAGTGTGACTTCAGTCTTTTTGCCTTGAGATCTAACAATCTTAGTTGTCCTCCTACCAAAAGCCATACTTTCTTCAATGTTCTTGAGCTTATGTTCAAGAAGATAAATCTCATCCTCAAATCTGCCGGATTTCTTGTACAGCTCTAACAAGATGTTATCAATGGATTCTTGGGAATGTGCTGGGCTAAGATGGCGAAAAGACTTGATGGCTTCAATCGCCTCATCGGAACGGTTCAACTGCTTCATCACAACTGCCATATCCTTCAGGGCACTGTCCACCTTGTCGCCGGAATTAATGGCAGCCCAGAACAAAGAAATGGCCCGGCTCGGATCCTTCTCTATGAGCTGCCATTTTCTCAGTTTCATCAGAACAGAAGTATTCAATTACTCCAATAATTCTATTTCGTTGTAGAAACTGAAAAGAAATGTGACTGAAAGAATTCAAGATTCAATTTTTATAGAAATTTACCTGAACGTGTTTGGCCCGGACATAGGGAGAGTCGCCGGCGGGCACTTTGTGAAGGACGTGAAATAGTTCCTCTTTGCCGCCGGCGCTGTGGGGATGAGGAGGCCTCGTCTGGGTCGCCGGAGATGGCAACTGATAGCTACTCCGTTTGGGTGGCGGCGTATAGAAACCCCTACAAGTCGCCGAAATTCCCTCTTCCAACATCTCCGATCCTCTTCTCCGATTGATCCCAGAAAGAAAGTAATAATCTTGACGCCCAAATCGAAAATCTCGAGTAGTGATTGCAAAATCAGGGTTGAAAAGATTCGAAATCGTATTGTAGTTTCTTGCCAGAGAGAGTTTCAGGGGAGTAATTTTGAGAAGATGAAGGGGAAATGGAACGGAAGTAGCCGTTATGTAATGCCCAGATTTGAAACGGGTACCCAAATGTGAAACCCGATTTCTTTTTTTTTTCACTAAACTTTCTAAAGCGTCCGTTTTAATTTTAAGGCATTAAGCTTTTGACATTTAAAAAACAAATATTTAACTATGTTTAATTTTGATATTTTTAAAGTTAAATTACATTTCAAAAGAAAGTAATCTACATGATTAAAAAAATACTTCGTGGTAAAATTTATCCTAAAATTGTTTGATTATACATAATTACATGTGCTACCAAATTCATATTGCATATACACTCTCTATGTTTATATTTGTGATCCCAAGTTTTCATGTCTCAAACAGAATGTCATAGTTCACTATTTAAACATTACAAGAACTTTTTTAAATTGTACATTTTCATTGATTATTTGATAAAATCAAAAATTCTTGTGATTTCTAGTTTTGAAGAAGTTTTTAAGTTAGTTTTAAATATATAAACTTATTTGTATTATTTATTCTTATTAGAAATAGATAAAAGAATATCATATTAAAATCAATCAAATCAGACAAAAACATGTCTTTAGTTTAGAGTATACTCCATCTGTCCCAGAGTATTTGTCCACTTTCATTTTTACACATCATCCAATGCACTTCTTTAATTCATTTTATCTTGTAATTTGTATATTAAAAAATTATAGAAATTATATATTAATAATCTATATGTTAAGACAAATCAAACAAGATCACACATGACTATATTTAGGCTTACACATTGAAAGAATTTGATGAGTCAAAGTGCATAGATGAACAGTTTCAAAAGTCAAAAGTGGACGAATATAGCGGGACTGAGGTAGTAGTTTTTTTTTTTTGAAAGAAAAAGTTTTTCTAAAAATCACTTGAGATAAATATTTTAAAAGGCTATTTATGCAAAAGATCCTACTTATTTTCATGATATCCACATCATCCATAACCCTTTTGGGATATCAATCGATCAAGCCCGAGTCTAATTTTACTACATGTAAAGTTTAACCCGGGTCGGGGGGGGGGGGGGGGGGGGA